>JANZLQ010000008.1:28277497-28328539 GCA_026212715.1 Elanus axillaris
CCGGCTGGTATTGGCTCTGTTGGACACAGGGGAAGCTTCCAGCAGCTTCTCACAGAAGCCACCCCTGTAACCCCCCCTGCTACCCAAACCTTGCCACAGAACCCCAATACAAGGACATATGGCACCTGGCTAAAACCAAAACCCCACTCCCTCTGCAGGCAATGTCAAGCTTTTCAGAGGTGACAACAGGCACTCTGACGGACATGCTCGAGTTTAGATTTTGGGCATCTCAGCTGTGTCACACATTTTCTTTTATCGGGAAACGGTTTACAAATTGGGACAAAGGACACAACTGAAATAAAAATAATAAATTCTGCCCTTGCTGCCTTTGTTAACCAGGGCCCATCCAGCAGACTTTACTTTTTGCCCCTTACTAGGTATCAGTCAGCTCTGTCCTACCTGAAGTCTCTGCTATCTGCAGACATGCCATCTTTCAGCAGATGGTTCAGGCCCGCCATACAGAGTGCACTCTTGGTCACACTCTTTCACTGGCCTGGACGTCTGTAGTTTGGCTTCCAACAACTCCTGGATTGCCTGGCACATGATATAGGCCTTACCAATAAAGCCTCTAACCAACTGGTTCTCCAAGCAGCTGCCTGCAGACCTTATGGGATGTTGAGCTGGCAAGTCCTGCCTCCTCCCTGCAAGACCAAGAGACCTGCTATGCACAAAGGTGGCCTCAGCCCAAGGTTCCCAAGCCCTCTGCCATGGCCCAGGGCTTGCCCAAAGCTTGTACTGATTAAGACTCTATTTTTCCACTTCCAGTACATAGAAAACTCCAGCAGCAAGAATATCTGCTTCTTAATCATGCTTTGACTTCATAGATGCTTGAACACATACTGCCAACACACACATCCTCACCAGACAGTCCAACTAATCCCATTCAAGCTTTTCTGGTTTATCAGATAAACGTCTTTCTCTGCTCTGGCACACTCACTAAATTCTGTTAGACTCATCATTTTGAAGCTCAGTCTTTGTAAATCTTCTATTTCTGCACTAGGATCCTCTCAGCATTGGAATTTCAACCTAATGGAAATTTCCATGATGGGAATACTACTTTTTTTTTTTTTTTTTTTACACTGAAGAGTGCAATTCTAAATAACAATCACATTAACACCTCATTAGGACAGCTGAAAAAATTGTGGATGTTTAATAGGCTACAGTCAAGATATCTTTTCTTCAAAGAATCCTTACAAATATTATGTATTTGAAATTGGATGCAGTTGGGTCTTCTTTGTCGTAATTTTATACAGGTAAAAAATGAACAGCTTTATCTTCCATGGGATTTTTCCCCTCCAATTTCAATATCATATTAAAATGTTTACAGTGTTTCCAAACATCTTTCACTGAAAGACTTCCAAAAAAATCCCTTATGATTTCACTACCCTTTTTTCTGAACCTTGCATGCAAAGGCACTGAGTTCTGCTGCAAGAGCAGCTGTTCCTCCCTCCTCCCAAAGCTATTGTAGACAGCCAGCCAGGACTGTAAGTTCTGTCAGGCAGGCTAAACGCACACAGACACATAATAGTATCTGGGGGAAAATCCAACTTTTAAACAACCTCATTGCTTTCACGTCCTGTATCCAAAAACTTACCCAGGCACCGTTACTGAGGTAGCCCAGACTCCCAGAATAACCAGGTTTGTAGATGCTATTATGTTGTGTTTTGTTCTGGAGTCGGTCCAGGAAAGTATTATTTACTCTTAAAATACAACAAAAAATGAATGATGATTAAAGGTAGCTGAGGAGTTCACAGGCTTTTGAAATTTAAGATTCTGAGTGGCCTTCCCTATTCTCAATTCAATACCCATCTTCCTAGGTTTTTCAAGCCTGTGCTGCATAACCATGGACGGGCATGAGATAGGGTGGACTTCATTTTCACTTCACTAGGTGCATCCTTATCCTGTGATCAGTCCATTGTGATTAAAAGGCACACCTCAGCTGCTGTGAGAAATGCACCAAAATTCTCCATAGAAAGACAATCTGCATACCACCACCCACCTTATCGGTGGGGTTAGCTATTTTGACAATTCACCTTAGGTAGTCTTTCAGCCTTCAGTACACAAGGAGAGTTTCTAGAAGTACTGATTTCCTCATGCCAAAACAAAAACCCACTTAATCTTGTTTCTAATTGAGACAATTTGTGTAGCTGACAACGTTCCCCACCATCCAGCTCTGGAATCAACTCTAGCATTTTCTTGTACTGCTCTATCAATCTGGAAATCATACACAAATACAAATACACTTTTCCTCAATCTGTTTTAAATATTTTCAAACCTTCTGAAAACTGTTTCTTCCCCCCCTCCCCCATTAATGCTTAGGACTGACACACATTGCTAGACATGACTGTTGTTTTAATGTTTTACAATGCTATTGGTGAGAATGATGTAAAATGCAAGATACTGGATTATTTCTATCTAGGGACATGAGATGGACTGAATTAAAAATCCTTCATTAACTTCTATGGGTAATTATCTCAATAGCTTTGCTAGAGAAAAAAAAGAAATGAAAACAGTATGGAGAGTGGTTGCCTACAGAAGTAACTTTTTTTTATATTTCCCTAATGATATAAAAAAAGAAACAATTGCTGTTTTTATTTTTGAGCTTAAGCATTGTTTCTTTTTACCAGCAGAAAACAAAGTTGAAAATAAAGCTGTGCTTCAAGATAACGGAAAGTCAGTTAAGTGACAGAAGTGCAAGATTAGAACTGCTGAGCACGGACAGGGCACAGCAGTGGGGCACAGCCTGAGCTGTGACCAATGCAGCAGCAGAAGGCCTGTTTTAGCTCTGCCTGTTAACTTAGTGACAGTCAACCACAAAATGTGGCATGGACAAGTAGACCATGCTAAAATAAAGCAAAAATAGATAGATAGATAGATAGATAGATAGATAGATAGATAGATAGATAGATAGATAGATAGATAGATAGATAGATAAAATGTTTCCCAGCTCAAACTACTATACTAGTAGTTAGCCATGAAACCATAAATAGTTTCTACCCTATGCTGTAACCTATGCTGATAGGATAAATAAAGTGAAAAAGGCAGTCTGGGTCATGCTGAATTACAGGGAGCAATTGTAATGACGAATATTAGTGGCTCATTTGAAGGCAAAGTTAAACCAGAGGTGAGGTCAGGGATCCTCATTGCAATTGTCTTCTAAAGCATGCATGCCTGCAGTTTTGAGACCCTTTCCAGATAGGAATTCAATTAGAGTCCATTCTCCATTTTATCATCATACCTCCTCTGTTCATTTTGATGTGCTCTTGTCCTGACTTCTTCTTCCTGCTTTTGTTTCAATTCCACAAATTCAGCTTGGGAATGATAAAAGTGAAAAAGAAAAATCCCCAACAAACTTTTAATTAACATACCTATGTTGCAAACCAAATTAATTTAAAGGGGTATGTCAGACACCAGTCTGCTTCCCCTTGCCCCAACTCACGGGTTTGAATTTCCCTGTGAGTCCAAGGGGGGAGACAGCCAAATCACCTAGCAGGAGCAGACACAGCCATCGTGCCTGGAGGGTATGAAGGAGACATGCCTTCCGCCTCCGGCCTCCATGGAACACAAGGAGAAGACGAGAACGGGGGCATGCGGCGTGGGGGACGGAAGAGCAAATGGTACCTGTTGGTGTGGCAAAAGCATGTGCAAGCCCCCAGCATTGCAGCAGCCTGCCATCCTTACGTTGCATACTATTAAGATATAGAAACGTCAAAGGGAATTCTTTTCAGGAGAGTTTGCTCATGCAATTTTAGCCAGGACTGCAAAGGAAACACAGCTTGTGTGACTCCACTCTGCATGTGTGCTTGTTTGTCTGGCTCTTGCTCCCTGTGATGTAACCAAGAACTGAAGATGCAGATTCTTCTACAAAGAAAATTTGGCTTGCAGGGTGAGGGGGAATGGATAGGAACAGACCCATCTTTCATATTTTCCATAGCAACTGAGCAGCAGTAGGAATAGTAACTAAAATAAAATGATGCGGTTAGATAAAAGCTTCAATAAATGAATGGAACCACAGAAGTTTAAAAAAAAAATCAATTTAAGTGGAACATTAAATAAAAACTATGCAATAAATGTATGAAGAAAATCAATAACTGCAAATGTGTTGTGTATCAATATTTGTCTAGCCCTAAAACAAAAAACAAGATTAAGAAATAAAAAAGCCAACCTTAATTTTCACTGTTTTAAATAACTATTCAACCTGAAAATTAAAACCCAGTATCTGACTTTCCGATATGCTGAATCCTCTCATGGACTAATGTTCTGAAATATATTGTGTGTATATGATGCGGTGTTCCAAGCGTACTGAAAATTTCTATATCAAGCAATACATACTAAAACCTGTTCTGAAAAAAAAAAAGGGAACTGACAAAACCTATACATTTTATAGCTACACTGTGCTCAGAGGTACACACAAAACAGAATTCACAATTACTTTAATTAATATTAGTTTGAAGTAGAAATGAGCCAACATATATCTGAGGGACAATTATTGGAGCCTTTGAAATACATGTTATTTACAGTAGGTCTGTAAGTAGTGCATTACTCTGCACAATAGGTAGCAGCAACTGTGAAGGCAAGGAGCACTTGGAACCATGTAGCAACCAAGAGCAGCCTCAGAAGCAGCCAACACCTTCTCAGCTGTCTGTGGAAATCGATAAAGAGTCTAAAGCTCTACATGAGTCCCTTAAACCAAACTCACAAAGCAGGGGCATATTCATTCACATATGTAGTTTTTTTTCTCTATGGAAGAATCAGTAGAAAGAACGCAACAGCTACCATTCCTCTGTGTAATTCTGAGGAATAAGCATATTCCCAATGGGAAAGCAATTAAGAGCCTCCCCTTTTCCCCACCTTTTGTTTCCAGCATCCTAGTTGCTAGAATACTATGAAACGAGGACACTTATCCCCAACACTTAAAGAAAAATATCTGTGAGGGGCTAAGTCACTTGTCCAGCTCTAGTAGCAACTCACTGAGGGGAATTTGTTGTACTAAAATTCTGCCACTGGGGAAGTAGCTTAAGATTAATTTGGATGTTAGTAACAGCAGAGGCATAGCAAGAGGCTCAGTATTTGCTAATATGTTTTCAATTGATTTGCTAATATGATTTGCAGATGCTGCCCTCCCCATACTTGCACAGTCAGACCTGGAGCCGAGACAGATAACTTGGCACAGTGCCTTCACCTTGTGTAGACGAGCTTTATGTGGATATGGTACCCAAATCCATGCCAGTGGGACTACAGTGGTTCAGACACATTTCAGGCAATGCGTGCCGCATATGCAGAAGATGGAGTTCAGAGCAGCAGTTATGGCATACCTGCTTTTTAGACAGTTCAGAACTCTTCTTTTAGGTGGTTAGCAAGGGAACAGAGAAGCATACAGACTTAACAGCACATCTGAGTGCTTCCACACCCCCATTTGGGCAGGCAAGGCACATGGGCCTTGATTCTCAAGAAAGAGACTACTCAGACTCTGAGATCATCATGAATATCTCAGTAGGTTATTTCTGCCTGAAAGAGAGGAAATTGGTTTCCTTAGCCTATGAAATCAGGTGCCATGGTCAAAAAACGCTCTGCATAATTGTTCAAATGGAGATGCGAACAGGAGCTAGTCATCCAGATGCAAATAGCCTTGAACCCAGAAGATAATTGTCCTGTGCCTGTCCAAATTTTACAGTTTGGCTCATCTCTCTCAAAATATTTGAAAACAGTGATTGAATCACTTTTTCTAAAGAAAAGCTCTGTGCATAGGCTACAAGTAATCAATGTATGTAATTGGCTTCACAGCATGCAAAAATGATACAATATGCAAATGGTTAATGTATAATTACCTTCCTCTGTTGTTCTTGCTTCATTTCCTCTAATCTTCTGTTTTCATCCTCTCGAAGAGCTTGTTTGTAAGTATGGCTTCTCATCTATTGTTCAGCAGAGAATATAAATATATTGGTGCGGGGAGGGGAGGGGGGGGCTGGGCAAAATCCCAAACCTTATTCCCAAATTGTTATACAGGTAATTAAAACAGAAATGGTTGAATTATTCCAGTTACTTAAAAACCAGATTAGTCTCAAGACTAGAATTCAAACAAGAAGTGGTCTAAAGCCTCTCAGCCAGTTGGTTTGGCTGAATGTCCACCTGCACATCACAACCAGGCAGCCACTGTCCATGCTATTCTGTGTCCAAGTGGCAAGCATAAAGATACCCTGAGCAGTCAGAAAACTCAAACAGGATATATGGTAGTGAGGTGGGGTATTCTGGGAAGAAAGAAAAGTATTGAAAATATTACCAAGATAACAAAGCAGAATGGGGAAGAGAGGGGAATCCAGGATTACTTTTGGAAAGGCATTTGTGGAGGTAGGGCAACAGAATGTGAGATCAAATCTGCTATATTTTTTGTGGAGCAGCCAAGAGAACTGATAATCTGAACTACACATGATGAATAATGTATTCAGCTGTGTAGTGGGTTTTCATGACAGTAAGTAGCCCTGGTCTTTCACAAGTTGTAGTTTTAGCAAAGAGCCAGACTACCATTAAGATCTTATAGGATCCTTAGGATCTTATACATAGGAACTTACACTGAAGTCTTTGAGCAGGGACATAGTGTAGCATAATAAATAATGACCCAGTAGAATTTAATACAAGTGTGCAGGTTTGACTTTAGTGAGGAATTTGTTGCAGGTCTACACAATGTTCTCAAAACTTGATATATGCATGCAGAATGACACCATTAAAACAACAGGCACATAATTTGCTCAAAAGACTGAATAGAGAAAGCAATTATTAATAGCTCAATTTTGAGCTGGGAGGAGTTGTTACATGTGTCCAGGGAGACTCATTCTGGGTCCAATATTATTCATTACTCTCTGTAATGGCTTGGAGAATTGTGTGGAGTGTATGTTAATCAAATTGAAAGACAATAAAAATCTACACAGGATTGGTAACACTTTGAAAGACAGGATTAAAATTAATTATGAGCTTGATTAAGTAAGAGGGCCAAAAAAGTCACCAATGACAGAGTCACTCCAAAGAAGTTAAATTTGTTCATGCACATCGAGTAATATTTGACACTGATATTTGAACTAGGTGTGCTAAATTAATATCACAATCAAAGAAAAGATGTGAGGGGAAAAAAAATTAATCAACATTACTATTGTCCCAAAATTTTTTTAGAACATGAATTTTAAGTTTAAAAATCACTTTATATATATGCCTCCTTTTTAGCATGCATGTCAGGCACCTCCTAAGCCTCACTATTTCAAATACATTGTTCCTGAATCTTTTAATTACTCCAGACAAAGGACAGGTCCAAGATAACATGAAAATTAGAGTTCAAATTTTCCCACTAGTTTAGCAGTTTGGTACTATGCCAGGTTTATTTAGATAACAACTCGAGGGTTATGTGCTTCAGATTCCTCACACAGAGTGCAGAGGCTGCGCATATGCCTATAGACCATACCTCATCCAAGCTGCCTGGGAAGACATTTTGCTAACTGCATTACTGCATTATAAGCAAGTGATGAATTGATTCACAAAGCTATAGAAATGCTGCCAGCAAAAGACATGTAGAATATCAGCTAGTATTAAGGAACAGTACAGATAGACTGTGTATTTTATTTGCTTGGATACTAGTGAAGCCAAAGATGAACTACGGTATGTAATTTGGCATAACTTATTAAGAAACCTGTTAAAAACTGGAATGAGAAAGGCACACACATGTAGGTAAAGTAGAAGGCAAAGGCTAAAAGTAGGACCTATATACCTGAAAGAATTCGGTGTTCCTTCAGGCATCCACCAGCTTCTCTATATGCTCAAATATATAAAATATAATGCTAAAATCCAAGTCAGTCTTGGGGACACGAGCTCACTTGTCTTTGCAGTTCAATGTTCACACCATACAGAACGCTGCAGAGCTGTGCCTTCCCTACCAAAGAACAAGCTCCCTGCTGTTTGGAGTGTCAGGTGTTTCAAGAGGGAGGTAGAAGTGGTTTGAAGACATCGTTTCTCCCTTCCCATAGTCCTTCATCTTGCTTGTCTGCCCAGGACTACAAAAGACAGTCTGAAAGCCACTCTCCTGCAACTGACCTTCTGCCCAGCTTTGCTATGTATCTGCCTGCATAGGCTAAGATTTCTTTAGGGTTTTCAGAGACACAAAATGACCTGAAGAATCAAAAGGGAAAAGAACCTATTTTCAATATCACCTTCCCTTTTCATGCAATGAAAAGCAGGAAAAGATACTAGAGGCAAGACAGAGCTGTCATATATTCTGTTTGCAGCGATTTCTGTAACGGGAGGGTCTTGCACGTTTCCAGGGCTTCCAAGGAAATATGGAGGTAAATCTTCTCCTCCCTTTACTCAACTGTTGGTGTTCAAGGTTGTGTACAACAAAGGGCTGCCCCAATTGAATACTTCCAAGTTGTGCTGACTAAAGACTACTGCTTGTAACAACAATTTCTGTCCACTTGGCTGCCTGCTCTCTGTCTTCCCACAGTTAAAAATCTCCCTAAATGAGAAATACTTCTGTCTCAGAGTTAATATTCCTCACTGCAAGTTTTTACATCAATAGGAAAGCTTGTTTTAGACACGAAGAGACTAATCTTATGTAAAAAAGCCTTTTTGAGGCAATTAGAATAATGAAGCTTAAGCAATACTTTATCTATTTCCTAATTACATTGATACTTACCAGGCTCATTCAAACTGGGACAAAGTCTCCAAGCAGTCTATGGAACCACTTTTAGGATACAGTGAGAAACAAGCTTCTCTTCTGACTAGATTTTCAGTGCAGTGAAGCATCTGCTGACATGAATTAGTTAAGATTTCATAAAAGCTTGACTCCAACAGATGGGTACAGAGTACATTTAAGATTCTGATCTGACCTTAGAATATAAATCTGGCTCTCATTTATCAAAGAGAGATCTGTGAGTAATAAAGCCAGTCCCCTACTATGTAGGATACTCTGCAAGTGTGTAAGAAACAATGTAGGCAATCTCATTCACCCAGAAAGACTCCCTGGTACTCACTGAGTTATGTCTAGGCAATTAAGCTCAATTAGAATATTCTAATATTACACTATTGACAGCACCTGGAAAGCTGACAGAAAATATAGCACATGCCATGGTTTTGCTTACCCATGCTGTAGATTCTGGGCCACAATTAGCAATCTGACAGGAATCACTCTTTGGCAAACCCAAGTCCAATCTGTTCAATAATACATTGGTTTTGCTACGAAGAAATCCAATCCAAATAGAATTGTTAGTGCTTTCATAAAAATAAATACAGCTTTTTATTCCACCCTTGGAATCTAGCCGAGACATTTTATCACGTGACTGCTGAAAAATATCACAGGTGGAAGAAAAGGTTATGGAGACAGACAGAATGAAATGGGACAGAGGACACAGAACCTATATTGTGGATAAGACATTTGCTGGGAAGAATTTTTAAGCAAATAATTATTGTGATTTGCATATTTGGGGTCTACAGTGGCTATGCTTTCTTTCCTCATTGTAAAGCTCCTAAAATACAGAGTTGCATAACATTGGACTTCATCAGGATGTAATTGCTTCACTGAATTGCTGCAAATCCTTCTACTGGATCTATAAATCTCAGATAAGTAATTTAAAAGATTATTTTAAGGAATTTTTCTTCACAGTTAATACAATGCAGCCTTACAACAGATTACTTAATCAAGCAGAAAGACTTTGAAGCATTTTGTAGCATTGGGGAAAAAAAAAAGCTTGTCTTTAGTTGAAGCAAAATTGCATAACATTGTCGTTTCTTATTCTGGCAAGGGCAATTTTATTTTTCCAATTGCACCCCTTATAAACCAGTTTTTCAAAGTATCATCACTTCGCTCACAGTTTCAACCAAGTACAGTTAAACAAAGTCACAAGCAACAATATAAACAAATGTTAAGAATAGGAATTTCAGTGCCATGGTCAGGAATCAGTTTCCTAACTTGTAGTCTCAGGCATATCTACTCAAGTCTTTGCTCACTCAGAGGAAAAGAGCTAGAGGAAAGAGACAATTTTATTTCTGTATACAGCTTTGGAAAGCATGAAAGTACTGAAGTGAGAGCGGAAAGAGTGCTTCAACAGGCATTCAACAAAGATTTACTCTGCTAACAGGGCAACCAGGTACCTCTATGCCACTACCAAATACAGCTACTTAACCTTGGAGAAAAAGCGTTGGTTGCCAAAGAGTGATGATGATTAACTGCTGAAACAGACTACCAAGTATGTTTCTATCTTTCACTCCATGATCTGAAACAGTGAGTAGATGCATTTTTGGAAAATGTCCTCTTGGTCATGGGGTATATTGATGAGAAGTGGGGGAAAAGAGCAAGAACCCACAAGTTCTTCTCTGCTACTCTACAAAATACAAAATACAAAACCATGTTAGCATTTCAGGTACGGAGTACTTGCTCAAGCTGTAGCAAGCCATGCTTTTAGAGTCTCAGTATTCTCAGTTCACTCCCTTTCCTCCATTACCTAGGCAGTTAACAAGGACCTCAGACAATGCACAATACAGAAAGAACCAAGTGAAACATAAGATTCCCTGATCTACAAAGCACCCATATATCAAGGTTTAATAGATTTATAGTCTTCTTACCCAAATGTTAAGCACACACATTTTTTCCATGAAATTTGAGTGGTGAGATTGCACAGAATAATGTGGGGAACTTGAAGTTTTAAATTGCAGATTTTGTGTTTCTCTACCTATGCTAAAATTTGTAAAATAACAATTTCTTTATACACAAGAAAGACTAAGAACTTCTACAGAAAGTCTGTAACCTATTTGAGAAGGTTGAAGTTCTGCAAAGAAGCAACTGGGCACTTGGGGGTATACCTGGATGTCCTGATTCATTATGGATGGCAAAAGAATGGCATAGGGTATGTGGAAGTTCTCACTATTTGCATAAAAATGGGGTGGAGGGTTAAAACACTGCATTTCCTGGATAAGCACACTGATAGATGAAAAGCTCACTCAGTTTTGGGATTAGAAAAGACCATTACAAGAGTGGAAGCAAATAAAGTTTCTCAGCAAGACTGTACACTGCAACTGAATATAGAAAACATCCTATTACATCAAATTAAGTAATACATTAATAAAGTGTCTCTATCAAGAAGGGGACTCAGGTTTCTGAACCTGGATAAAGACAAACTCAGTCAAGTCAGGCATATATGTTAATTCATTGTGCATCATCTCTATGGAAACCCAGCGACACATCTGGAGTTGCCAGACTGTCAAAATATTGTCTGAATGGTATTTTTCATAATATTAAGCTTATAGTCATAACTGTAGAGCATAGCATAAGCCATGGTGCAAGGAAAGGGAGAAGTCAGAGAGATGACAGTTCAATTAATGTTCCAGAGAGGAAAGGATTATCTCCAGAAGGAAATCAGCATATCAAAGTGTCCATAGGTATTCCACATTCAGACAGCTGAAGCAACATCTCACTCACTCGCTAAAACTTCAAGGGCTAATCAAAGATGCTAATAAAATGTGTTCCTCTAGACTAATTAATACTAAGGAAGGAAGAGCATGAACTTAAGAAATTAATTTGAATACAACAGCATCCTGATACCCTTCAAAAACAGCTAGGCAAAAGGAGATCCAAAATTTAGACAAATCAAGAAGATGGCACCCTCCTAACAGGCTGCTAACCTGAGCTCTGACTACACCTAAGCATCAGGCTGAAGGGAAGAGAGCCGTTCAGAAGTACTGGTTAAGCTGGAGTGATCTTATGAGAGTATTTTGTCTTTCTCGGTAGCCCTGTTTCCCATTACACTGTTGGGAACAAGCCTTTTACTCTGCTAATTAAAATAGGCTACTCCCATACTGGTACGTATAATAGCATCAGGCAATACTCTTAGCATGGGAACTCAGCCATCTATACTGTGGTGACAGTTCCTGGAATAGTTTTGACCTGTTCCAATAGCACTTTCCCAAATAACTCATGGCTGCTGTCCAGGAATGAATATCAACCACAAGTAACTTTGGATGCAACCGCCCCATTTGGGGAGGAAAAAAAAGTTTGCTAGCACTGGAAGCAGGCAGTCTCAGGCTGGTCAGCCTCAAAAGTGGCAGTATTTAATTTATTAGTACAGATGCAGCCATGGGGGAGTGAAGGACAATACTGGATTTGGGGCCTGAAAAACTCTTAAGAGCTGTCATGGGAAATTACCGACTCTGCTGCCAGGATCATTAGGTAATGTGCTAGGAGAGGACAATGCATGACTGTGGAAATCAGCTGATGCTGCAGATGCTTTCTGTGGGTCCTCAGATATACAGCTTTACAAATCACAACTATTGTTGAGGCAGAGTCCTTTCTTAAAAGCTGTTACGTAAAAGCGCATACTTGAAGCTCAACAAGTACACGTAAAATGCAGAAACATGAATTTGCTAGGTGTTCCACTGAGAACGGTGCCATTTAGGGATTTAGAGTTGGTACCCTGCACTCACAAGTTACTTGTACATCAGGGAATCCACACACATTTCTTATTGTTTGGGACTAAATGCCTGTGCTGCCCACATTCCCACTGGGGTGAGACAAGGGGGCGGATACAAAAGCCGGAGTGAGCCTGGGTTCCTCTGGCCTAGGTAGGAGTTCCTGTGGTCTAACAGGGTCTCCAGCCTTTACAGCCAAGAAGCAGGAAGGTCCACAGTTGACTCCAGCGTGCAACTGTGGAAGACCTGAAGACCCACAACTGATCTTGTTGCAAGACCTGAGGCCTAAAATCCTGTGCAGAATAAGGGCTTTAATGTTGTGTGTCATTTGGTCTTAACTCTCGTCACATCTACAGGGCAAACAGAAGAGCCAGTCCTGAAAAGCATTCATCCTTAGGGACGTGAATAAGGATATGGACTCAGGCCCCAGCATCTTCCTCCACCCAAGAGTCACACAGCACCGTTTGCTAAGCTTTTTATTTGAGACTGTATTCCTCTCAGAACAGAGACATAAAGAAAATAATTTTTCTGCCTACACATAAACTTCCTGGCTTTAAGTCTGTTTTACAGACTAACATTTAAAATGCATAAATTAAAAAGGCTTCTTGTAATCTTCATTATTGCTTCCCAATGAAACCAGTGGCAGTTAATTCTTTTGCTTTAATTGATGGATATTGAAATGCCATGATATAAAAAAATATAGTTTTTTATGCCGATGCCTTTGAAAAAAAAAGCAGCACAATACTTTTGCATATATCATAAATCTATTTATTTCTCTTGACAATTTTTAAAAGATAATGGCCACTCTTATTACTATTGAAACCAAGACAGCTACTGAACATTTTGTTTTCTCAAGCTGCAGGATCTCCAGCATTACAATTCTGCTCTAATGAATGTCCACAAGTATGCTAAGAGCCATTCAAAAATTGTAATAAAAAATAAAAATAAAGGATCCCAAGCCAGGTAAATCATTATAGCCATTTCAGAGAGCAGACAACATGAGTAGTCACTAAGACAACAGAAAGAGCATCTAGTGCTGAATGACACGGACACATAAGCTTCCGAATTCATTGCCAGTAAGCAATGCTAAAGTGGTATTTCACCATTTTCTTCCAATTCAGCTGAAAAACTAAGAACCATGCATAATGCATACATAATGCAGAAGTTTCATGATGGTTTTTAAACAATAGCAGGACTCCCCCTCTCAAAAACAAAAAAAAAGCCAAACTGAATTCATTCAAGAAGGTTCTTCTTCTATCACCAGCAAGCATATCTACACTTCTCCCCATACTTAACATACTTAATTGGCTAAGTGTAACAACTTCCTCAACTTTTGCAGAAATTAAGATCAGTCGCTTAACACTACCAAAGCCTACCCACAAGAAAAGCTGCCCTTCATCAGTAAGGTCTGTGGTGTGGGGGTTCTTACTGACACACTTGTTCCTTCTGCAGCAAGGGCTCTGCCTTATGCATTGCCATATGCATCCTGGCCAGGCACTTGCTATGACCCACAGGCCAGGCTGGCTGGTACTAGGGCCATTGCTGCTCCTCTGGCACATGACCTAACAAAATCAGATGTTAAAATAGAAGAAATTCCAGATGTCAAGGCAAGGATTGATGAGATTGTTCTTCATTTATGCAGTTTTCCCATAGATTCTGTGTTGGGAGATAGGGAAGGAGACTCCAAAGGGACCTGTAGTTAGGATTTTCACTAATGAAAATCATTTGCTACAGTGGGAATGAAGCTGGGGGGCCACTAATACCATTTGAGAAAATAATCCCACCAAAGGTACGTATTTCAAAATTAAGCCATTAAGAAAGTTGCAAGTAGCCTGAGTGGGGACACCAACAGCTTTTGCTGATACACAGTTATACATTACTCCTCTCGCATCCCCTCCTCTTTGCAGAGATTTACCACAGCAAGAAGTTTACAAGGTTTAAGTAAGTTCAGAAGGCTACAAGCAACTGCCGTGTTTCCCACAGCTGGGCCATGACAAAGGGCAAGGTAGTAAAAACATCTCCATCTGTCAGCAACAAACATGCCCTCAGCTTTACATGGATTCTGGTTCTCCTGCACCTCAACTCTAATCCACACCTGCAGGACAGAGTCCACTTTTGGGTTAGAAGAAAAAACAAACATCAGCCACATGCAAAGTTGTCAGCATGAACAAATGTCCATTTTTTGGTGCGTGTGTGGGCAGGGGATTCATCTTTTGCTGGAAGCAGTAAGGTGAAAAATTACAACGTGATATAATTAACCCATTCAATTCCTGTATGATGTTGATGGCTCTTCTGCAATGCCCTTTACTGGGAAGAAAGGCCATCCTCTGGGTACCTAGTTCACTTGCTTTCCAACACAAATCCTTCCAGCAGCCACGTACCAAGCTTAATGCAGTATTCACAGACTTCCCTGGGAGTAATGCACAAGCATACTAAGGAGGACTTGGAAAAATCTAATGATAGTGATCAAAAGTGTGCTGTCTTTGGCCAGTAGACTTTCTCATCTACAAGTTCTTGAGCATGTGTTCCTGTTCTTGGGGATAAGAACAAAAAAATGTGGCACTAGTTCATTTTAGGTATAAGGCTTCATGAAAGTATAAAAATAAGTTTACAAAAAAAGGCAACTTTCTCAGCAGAATTATTTTCATCAGTTACCACCCACACCCAAACCTAATCTTTCCTGTCAACCCACTTGCTTTTTTTGTTTTCCTGACTGGATGAAATAATACAGGTAGGCTATTCTTTCCTCCCACCAACTCATCCAATATTCTTGGAAGTTATTTTAGACACCAAGTTTCATTTATTATCTGAAGTAATAAGCATAAATCCAATTTTAAGGAAAATGCAGTTTTATATATGTCTATAGCATAGATCTCCCATCCTGTGTGCTCCATCTGCATGTGCAATCTGCTTCTATGTTTTCAGCCAGCTTGCATGGGCAGATTAATGCATACAATTAGAAAGCAACTTCACAGGCGTTGAATAAACTGCCTTCATTATTACACTCAAGAGAGTCCCTTTGGATGTCTATAAAAGCCTAGTTTTCTGCCTGTTAGCTAAATAATTGACAATGCTTAAAATAATCAGGAGCAAATGAACAAAGCGAAGACCATTGTGGTGAAAAGAAGCAAACAAAAGATCTCAAGGCTGCAAACCCTTTTTGTGCAAGCCCTCTTTCATTCTCTCTAGCATCCTATATTAAAAGTCTGGTCAGGTTTACATTTGCACTTCTGTGGGGAAAATTTGTTACCAGGCTGCTGTTTGAACCACATATCATAGGGGACTGAAAACTGGCAAGGACACTAGTATTTATCCTGTATAAAATAGAAAAATAAATAAAAAATCTGTTTTGATTCAGGTTTTATTTTCTTGTATTTTATGACTTTTGAGAAAACTGCTTTGGCAGGCAAGTGTGTATCAGCTTGGTTTGGTGAACCTCCTGTATTGTGTTTGGAATATGCATTTAGAAGCACTCTGGCAAATTCTGTTTCCAGCTCCAAATTCTGAGCAGAATATATTGAGTGCACACACGTACCCAAGCACAGCAGTGCCAGGAATTTTTACAGTAGTACAACCTTCACAAAAACAAAGGCACAAATCTGTAAGCAGGGGAAGGATTAAGTGATACAACAGCCATCATGTACTACTAAAAAGTAACCCTATGTTCTAGACTGCTTTTCCCATTACATAAATAGGTAGATGGCTATTAGAAAAGCAGTGGACCACATCCAACACTACAGTTTCTGGGAAGTTGAATCCAAATTAAATAAAAGCAACTTACTAGAGACCGGGGCTAAAACCATATGGTGAGACATGCTACAGTTCAGGCACAGATTCATATAGCCTGCACAGCAAGCCACAGAGAAAAGCAAGTCATCAGGTTAGCCATCCCTCACTACTGTTTAAATGACAATTTTTGTGTCCTACTAAAGAGGGATGTCCTGAAAAGTCCTCGACCAGCCACCTAACCTCTTCTTCGTTCCCATCTGGAAAGATGGATGCTCAGTCCTTTCCTCACAATTGCAAAGTATGGACTACACAAGCATTCATTACCTTTTAATGCACTCTGACAGAAACACAGACTTTACCACAGCTTATCGATGTAAAATGCATCCAAGACACCATTACTCAGAAGGAAGGACTCCATTTCATGTGTAAGTAGTTTCCAGTAGAAAAGCGCAGACTTACTCCTGATTTTCTAGATCTGGCATCTGTAGGGACAGAACCACAGTGATGCTATCTTCAATAAATCCCTCAAGTGCTTCTCTGGTAGTAAAAACCGTAGCAATCCTGCCATGCAGCAACTCTCCGAGCCCAAAGCCTGTTCCTGTGTGCTCTTCAGGCTTTTTACACATAGTACTTTAGGAGATACCTTGTGAGTTTTGTCCATTTTAGTTACCTAATAAAGCCTGAGTCCATCTGGGTCAGAGGACCTGCTGATCTCAAAAAGGAGAGGCTTGCAGACTTTTCCACAGTACTCTGCATGCATGTCTAGACCTCACTCTCACAAGATACAAACACAAACTCAAGCAACCATGATAACAGATACAGTTGACTTTCAAGGGCCAGTTGTACACAAAGAAGCTAACGAGGCTTTCAAGAGATAGGAAGTAACTGTATTCTGCAGACAGTGGACAAGGTTGCAGACAATTTTTCCTTTTGGCATTCACTTACTTCACGTTACACCCTTTGAAAAGGGACTTCATTGAGAAAGTTTTGTTTTTAATAGTGACAGGAATTTAATCAGAACAATGAACTGGGCAGTGTCATGTATCATACTTTATTGTCAGAGTATGCTAATGACATGAGAATCTTAAGTGCCTTTCCTTATCAAATAGAAGCAGCACTTCATACAGGAGAAGTACTGATTGGGCTGTACCCCGTGGAGGCTGATACAGCTAGAGGTGGTCAATTTTAAAATGTTTCCCAGCTAATGAGACTGCTGGTAGGCATTGATCTCCTCAGGAAAATTGTGATGTTGCAGCGACAGATGCTTAGAGAGGACAGACTAACAAGGCAGCCTATCTTTTGAAATGGCTCCACAGGCCATGACTTTGCAGAGGTCATTGCTTTATATGCAGCACATGACCTTCCTTCCCCCCTCTCCCAGCAAGAAGGGAAAGAGATCAAAATACTCTAGCAGAGACAGCGAGGAGAGGGGCACAACCTCATATTTGTTCTCTTCGCCTCTAGACATAGGGTCTCAGATAATGGAAGTAATGAGTCACTCATTTTTGCATAGTAGGCAAAAGCACATCGTTAAATACCAAGCACTTTCCTGTGAACATGTCTCTAATAACTGGCAGTACTTCAATGCAGTTACTTTACAAGATCCAAGATGTCACACACTATCTTTCCATTACTCCTGGATGTTGTGCTCCATAATGCCAGTGTATCTTAGCAATGCAACCTCAACAACATCCAGCAGTAAAGACTTCTCTTCCTCTGCCCACCAGAGGATTCCTTCAGACCAGGGAAGGCATTAGTGTCACTCTGTACAGCATGGGAGGTTTTTGCTTAACCAAAATTGCATTCACTGTAGGTAGGTTTTCAGCTCACTTCCTCCAGGTGCATTATCTGCAGGGTCCTCCTGGTGCACGTTCAATACATAGTACATACAAGTAATCTTCTGATAGTTCATCATAATCTCAAGCAATGGAGCTCGACAGTCCATCCATACCTTCAGTTGCATCAGCCAGTTTGGTATGCTAAGCTGACACCAGCTGAAAGTTCACAAGGCTTTCCTAAACCAGCAGACAGAACGGCTGCCAGCCAGTCTCCTTCTCAATGCCCAGGCAGCCTGAGCTCCTGCACCACCTGGGTACCAACTGACTGCCCACATGAAGGTGTTTCAGAGGGTTTGGGCCTGCTTTTGACAGAACAAAGATTAATTAAAGGCAGAATTAATTTCACCCTAAGCAAAAAAAAAAGGTACAGACAGGGAAGGTGAGGTAAAGGCACTCAAATTAAGACAAAAAATCAGATTAAATGGGAAGAACCCTGACAATCCTCTCAGGAAAAAGCAAGTCCCATAACTGAGGACCCTGGGCTGAAAAGATCTGATGAGGCTGTTGTTCAGCTACGCTCAAAGAGCGTGAAGGTGTCTAGTCTGACAGAAACAGAACGAGATCTAAAGCTGTGCAGGGTCTTCAGAAATCCTGGGGAATCAAGGTGTATGGGGGAAACCCACACCAGCGCAAACAGAGGACAAACAGCAGGCAAAATACCAAATTTAGAGAAAAATGCTGGCAATGTATTTAAGGAAAGAGCTGTACCTAAAGCCAAATGGGAAGATATAAAAGGAAAAAGACAAGAAAGGCTGAGATCAGTGAGAAAGCACTAAAATGTCTATACATTAGAGAACAGAGTCTGGGCAAATAATGAAGGAACTGGAGCTACTATCATGGAACGAAAGTGACTCCTTTAAAGGTCACAGAGGAGAAAAGAGCAATCAATCATGCTAAGAACACAGGTGAGTAATTTTGGGAGCCAAAGATAAAAAAGGTAAAGGTGACTAAACAGCATTGTGTGTTAATTATGCGACAGAATTGGTTTGGATCAGTTAAAAATAAATAAATAGGGTAGAGTGAACTGGCAAGGCAGGAACATTCACTGCCAATGGAATTAATTATGTCAGGAGCCACGCCATATCTAAATCTCACATTAAGGAGGTATTCTTGGGAAACTGGTCTTCACAGCAGATCTCTGCATATAAGCTGTAGGACTATGCTAAATATAGGGAGTCCTCATTATTTCCATGTGGGTTATATTTCTTTACTAGTCACTAAAATAAATGGGTGGCGATGTAATTTAGATCCTGTTTCAATAATTAGTCTTGCATTGAATGATCATATATTGATTGACTTAGAGAAGGAAAACACAAAGTCATTCTGTAATTCACAGTTTTCATTTCAAAGTGTATGTTTTGAGAAGCTAAGAGAAATCTACTGAACCAAATTTCTCACAGAAAAAGGTGTGGGAGGCTTGGACTATTTCACAGAGTCACAGAGTAGTTGAGGTTGGAAGGGACCTCTGGAGGTCATCTGGTCCAAACCCCTGCTCAAGCAGGGTCACCTAGAACCAATTGCCCAGAATTTTTTAATATCTCCAAGGATGGAGAATCCACAACCTTCCTGGGCAACCTGTGCCCATGCTCAGTCATCTTTGCAGTAAAAAAGTGTTTCCTGATGTTCAGGATGAACCTCCAGTGTTTCAGTTTCTGCCCATTGCCTCTTAACCTGAAGTCAAAAGTTTCAAGTCAAAAAGTGAAAAAACATCAACAGAAGGCAAACCCTTCCTAAGCCCCAAACCAGACAAAAGGAATCAAATAAAAATACCAAAACACCCAAACCAAAACCAGAAGGACAAGCAGATGAGGAATTTTAGGTAGTAAGTTTCAGATTTTACTTACTAATATTGATCTTCAAGGAACATGTCTCTTCTTTGCATTTCTTGTTGCCTTTTTTTAACTTCAAGTCTCTCTGCCTACAGCATTAAAACCAGAAAAACATACCTGAGATTTCCAGTTAGCCAGAAACAAACACTGATTATTTCAATTCAATTATTTCAATATTCTGTTTTTTTAAAACAACTATAGCAGCAGTTGGGTATCAAAGTGACCCATTCTCAAATTTTAAAGTATTCAGACATGACCAAACAGCTCCTAGTTAAGAGACCAGTCTGAAATCAAAAACCACACTGTGCTCCTGGCAGACCCATCTATCCTCACAAAGGTCCTTGTGAGCCATCACAGTTCTCATGCCCCAGCACTGTTGGGGCCACCTCTCAGCGTAACTGATGCAACGCTGGTCCTAGTAAGAAGGAGAGGATGCAAACCACTGTACCAAAGCAAATGAGGCTTGTAGCACTGAAGGTGCCATGATATGAGTACATATAGCTCTGCACATAGACCGGTGGCCTTTAGGAGCATTAGGTACTGGCCACTTGAAAACATGTTAAGATGGATGAAAGTGGGAGACATGTGTGCTTAATCAGTGTTATTCTGGCTCAGTTACCATGCCCAGTGCAAGAGTCAACCAAATCCTTGACACACAAGACTCCTCTGGAAATATGGATACCGTGCAAATGATTAAGTCCTTTAATATAAAATTGCACATAATTTCCAGTGGAATTGTCGTCTAAGCTGCCCCACCCCCCAAATTCAAGTGGAGTAAAATGTTAAAATAAAGCAGAAACTAGAGAACTTGCTGCAACAGCAATATGTAGCTCAAGCTAAATTCCAGTCAAAAGGAGGCCAGCCAAATTTTTTTTTCACATGCAGGCTGTAGGTAGGTCTAGTGGGGAGAGCAGACAAAAGGCAGTTCAGTGTATTAAAAGCACAAATCAGGGGTGCCAAACTGGGATTTCAGCCCTGCTATATTCTGAGCACAAGCTCCCACATGGGGGGATGCTCCAGCAAGAGCTCCCACCCAAGGTTCACAACGACTAGCATGTTGAGCAAACTGCAACCTTGGACTATGACTCTGCTCATCGCCCACCCTCAAAATGAAAAAAAACCCTAATTGTTTGGTAACCTAGCAACCAGACATTGCTCTAAACGAAGTGCCCTGGAAATTTCAGACAATACCTTGTAGAGATGAGATGGGAGCTGTAGGTGGGAATGGCCCATTTGGTCAGAGCCCCAGATCAGGGAGAGGACACTGTACCTAGCTGGAGGTATTGTGTAAGGCCAGGTAGAACAGGGCAGGTGTGGGGATGTGTGTAAGGGGGAAAGTGGTGTTAAGAACAGGGTTGTAACCCCCATCCCCATCATTTTCTTCCTGTCCTGCAATCAATATCATTTTAGAGAAATTACAGTTCTACTGGCAGTTTCTCAATTATTTTGCCTTCAGTGATTTCAGGGTGGGTATTTTTTAATTGGATAAAGAATGACTGTCTGGAAGAGATTTGCAAAACAAGTGCAAATTCCTCCTCGGCATGTACTGGATTAAGAAAGAAAATCCTGTCAGACAGGAAAAGAGACACTATGTTGTGTAATGATACAAACTGTTGGAAGACAAATGACTTAGAAGTTGTTATTTGGAAAAAGGCAATGGGAAAATAAACAAAAGGATGAAGATGAACCTCTGAATAAGATATCCCATTGCTCAGTCATTGGACATGCTGAGATAGTGCTACAATGTATGAAGCACTGATGCAATTAAATTAATTTAGTTAAATTCCAACTAAAGTAAGGAATATTACCCCACAGTATAGGTAAATTTTGATAGTGTTCAAGGGATATCTTGTTTACTCCTAAACTCTCCACCCAGCAGCAGATGACCTTTTAGGCAAAAGATTCCCACCCATCTGTGCAATTTAAAAATTCACAGGGAAAGAAAGGAAAGATAAAAAAAGGAAATCTGATGGCATCTATTATTGTCAAAGGTGATGTTGGTACCTTCAAGACACTAGTAATAGCTCCCAGGCTTTTCTCCACCACCGCTCAACATGGCAAGCTGAAGCCTTCACCTCTGAAAAAGCATTTGACTTGGGACCCACCATCATATTGCAAGGCTCCTGAAAGTTCAAATCCAAAGCTCATCAGAGCTGCTGTGGTCTAACTCCTAGCTAGAACAACACAGTGATACTAACTTTGATACAGTCTTTCAATTTCACCCCCATCTCCCACTAGATAAAAAAGGAAATATCCTACAGAAAATAAAATAAAATATCCTATCTACCACCAGAATGGTGCCTGAAGAAAACTCCAGCATACTGAAATTATTTACTTACAATTGGTGTGACCATTTTCTACTCTGGAGGTTTAATCTGGGACCTCTGCTTAGGATGCATGCAAATGACAGGCAACAGGACTGGGACATTCTCTAACTAATGACAATCTATCAATAGACGTTGCCAAAGCACTCCACATTTGGCATGGTCTTCAGAAACAAAGCCAGGAGTGGAACAGCTGTGATATTGAAGGTAAACACGTTGAAAAGCATTAACAGAAGGTCTGTAAAGTGCCTGGTTTTAACAAAATCCCGAAAAAGGCTATTCATGCCGATTAACACAGTCAAATTAAAGAGCACATGATTTGATAAAGAATAAAATGAAATCACAGCTTATTCTAAATAGGATGGTTTCTAAAGATGGCAGGACTGTTACTATGCAATGTAAGAGCAAAAGCAAGTTGCATGCAGCAGAATTACACTGACTCTTTTCACTTCAAATCTTTTGAATCTTTTAATATTAAGTAAAGATTTAGAATATCCAAGGAAAGGCTACAGGCAGGGTAACAGGAACAGAGAGTGAATGACAGGAAACAGAAATATCCAGTGCACTGAAGTTATGCTATTTTGTGTACAGGAAAAATGCAGAAAGCTTAAAAAAAAACAGTAAGTCAAATATCAGTCACTTGTTCATTTTCTTGGGAACGTTGACACTCCTTTCACCCAAAAGATACAAAGGAAGTTATGGTTTGGTCTGGTCAAAATCTGTGATGTGAAGGGCTGCACAAAAGATACACAACTGCAGATGCTCACTACTAATGAGCAAATAATAGTAATGCTACTTCCCATGTACTCCCATACTTTCTGCAGATCACACACATATCTCAGCACTAGGGACAAATACAGAAAGAGGGACTCCCTTGCTAATGTTACAAAGGTTCTCCAAAATTATTTCAGTGAGCAACCAGAAATCACTAGCTTAGAAGAATATCCAAACTCATGCAGCCCAGGGTTATCCCATGAACAAATCAAAGCAGTCCCAGGACAAGCTGCCTGGCACGGAGTGCACGGGATCCCAAATCCCATTCACTGCTACACAGGGAGACTCGAGTACCAGTTCACACAATCTGGTCCTGTGGAACACAGTGAGGGGAAAGGATCCACCTTTCTTCTCTCTGGGAGCCAGAGAGACACAAGGTAGATGTCAAGAGCATTGGTATTGCAGCACCTAACCTCATGGTTAATTAAAGAATGACAGAGACAGACAGGTGGGCTTGTACAGATGGTAAGGCTGATCTCCCACATTTGGATACTGCTTTGGCAGACACCCAGATTTCTCTTGGTCACAAAGTTGACAGGAGAGTGGATACCACTTTTCTCTGCAAAACCAGCATTAAAGCAATAACATCAATAGATCCTATGGTCATAAGCAGCACTGGCTTACAGTACATCATCCTTACAATCAAGGAAGAACTGAGCAGAGTACCAGCACCCATTCTAGTCACCGTGCACCAGTCCGTAGGGCTTTACCAGTCATGTTTGTTGGCAAAGTAGCTCTGCAGCTGTGAAAGTTTCAGGGCTCCTGCTGATAAAGCTGGTGAGCCATTACCTCTTTTCAGACTCTCAGAGAATTTGTTTTTTGTTGAATGAATAAAAATCTTGAGCAAAAGAAGGAATGTCAGGTAAGAAAAAGGCAGCTTGTGAATTTTCAGGAAGATGTGCTCTCAGCTGATGCCCGGTAAGTACAGCTGTCTACAAATCCATCATTTAAAAAAAAAAAAGTTCCTTTCCTGCAGTAACCAGGGCCCAGTGTTGGTTGTACAGTACCAGTTCTTTAGGATACCTTTCTGTCATACTCAGCTCTCGGGAGCCTTTCATCTGCAGGCAGGGTGAGATAGCCAAATCAACACCTTTTAGTGGCTTTCCAGCATGCTTTTCTTAAACACAGTGTTGAATTTTTAATATATAAACATCTTCCAAGCAGAAATTTTCATCAGCTCAATCAACCCAAATAAACATATTCAAATTAAGAGCTCTTTCATGCTCCTCTGTTTTGTTTGTTTGCTTTGTGGGTATATGTTTATTTATTCAAATTAAACAGTCTGTTTGGCAAAGATGTTTGCCATGATGTTGCATTCTCCTTTAGAAGAAACTGATAGTTAGTTTTACTATCTACAACATCTATAAAGATTTTATAATCTGTGGGAGTGAAGGTAAGGAAATTAAAGAGCATAAAACCAAAACTGATACATCAATACATTTTCTAGGTATAACTATAAATTATAGCAGTCTTGCAACATTTTTCTTGTCCAATGCCCACGGGCAAACAACATATATTTAATAGCTGAATAAAGTATAATTAATCCCCTTTCTACCGTTGCTATCATCACTGCTTCTGGAGCTCTACATGAGCTGGTAACTGTTAATGACATTTTCACATGATAATATTTATTGCCTCTGTGAGCTCTTGTGTATGGGCTTATCCCCAAAGAGCAATGCTAGCAGCTGAAAGTCTGGGAACAGACTAACCCTTACCTAGAGGCAATTAAGACTAATTTTGTTTATGCATGCCCTTGTATGCCATCCAGTAGTGATGACTTTTTAATTAACTCTCAACATTCAGCTTCTGCACAGAAGATCATTTTTACTATTGTAGAGACAAAACTTGCAAACCTAAAATCTCCCTTTCTCTTATTACTACTGTGCACATCAGCATTGTGCTCCCCCTCTTTTCTTTTTTCATTTAAATTCCACATTACATTCTCAGCTGAGTGCTACTTCATTTCCACCCAGGAGACATGAATGAACTTTTACAAAGGTTTATGCAGCACACAGGATGAGAAGATGCTTTGTGAGAATTACTAGAAAAAACAAACAAATGCAAAATAAAAATGAAGATTTGCAAGTGAGATATTGTTGGTGTTGATATATGGCCAATACTAGAAGAAAAAGTGATCTTACATATTAGCAATCCATCTGGGTGTGCCCCCCCTAGAGGGGCTGGAGGTGCATCTGAATTTCAGGGTGCACTGAGTACAATGCAGAGACTACACTGACCTTTTCATAATTTGGATGCCTTTTCCACCATGACAGGCAGGATTTTCTTGTATTCTTCCCATGTGTACAGCAGGCAATTATGGATTTCTATAGGTCTTTGTGCCATCTGCCACAATCCAATCTTACAGAGAAAGCTCATACCAAAGTGAACTATATAACCTGAATACACAACATTAATCCTGACCCTAGTGTTTCTGCTAACTCTTCAGGACAGAGGCAACTGAAAGGCTGGAGTTTCTGAAGACCCAGATGAATGCTCAAGCCCCAAAGAGCACCAGGTCAGGCATCCTTCAGTCAGCCACAAAGAGAAGAACTGGATTTCCTCACTCCTTGATGCAATCCAGGGCTACTATTGGATTTAATTAGCCTGTTCCATGTCATTCAGCAAAATCAAGCATCAAGACATGAACTTTGTTATATGGCTCCAGCTCTGCAGTAACCATGTTTACCTTTTCTCTCTGAATTGCTTTCTTTTTCAGGATTTCAGCTTCTTCAGCTGCCTTATTTGCTTTTACATAGTCTTCTCTCTTGTGCTGTATGACATAAACAAAAAATTATTTTACATATGTATGTGTATAAAGAACACATAAGGTAACTTGACTCCTGTACTGCATATCTGTCAAACCTAAAGTGTGTTTAAGGAAAGTTTCCAGAATTTTTTCTTAAAATGAAGCACTGAATAAAGCAGGCTATGCACCAGCTACTCCAATATTGGCTTTACAAAGACTGAGAAATCTAGGACTGATAAACAGGCATCCATGCAAAGAATCACACAGCAGCCTTGTAACTTACAAGCATTTATACCTTTTATAATAGGAACAACATTTCTATGTAAGCACTGGATGGGGTGGTACATTGATCAATTAGTCGAAGTGTAGGCAGCATGCCAGAAGATACAGCAAGGCATTGAAGTGGCTTTACACCTGTACTGGTTATCATTTTAGATATGATCTGCGATATGGGTTGCTACATATTTATAGCCAGATTTCTCATTTCCTTTGGTGCAGAGCATTTGTTTCTAGTTTTCTGCTGCTTCCTTCAGGTTTCACAACTTTCTTTTGTCAAGCAAGTGTGAGTTCATTTTATAGCCATATGAAACACTTCATGAAAAGCTTTTTTTTTGAGTTCTTAAAATAAACAAACAAAAAATTTATTCTTCCTGACCTTTTGCTGGTATTTAGATTGCATGACCATCATTTGCTGTTTTTGCCTTGCTTGAGTCTCCGATTCCTTTCTGCCTTAAAAAAAAAAACAACACCAAATCTATACAAATTGCATTTTGCATGAGCATTTTAAGTTCAAATGCCAGTCATTTCAGAACAGAGCAATATAACAGATTGGATGTATGCATACACAGGAAATTTTTCATAATTACAGTAGCTGTCTGATGTTAAAGAGAACAGATAGGAGACCTTTTTGATCATTTTATCCATCCATCAAAAGAACTAGCTTGTTATTTACAGAGCATCCACTGTATCATCCACTCTACCCGCAAATATGTCCTACAGTATATGATCAGTTTACTGAGGAACTATTCCATTTTCAGAAAATCAGTCACACTTTGCAGGTGAGCCTTCATTTTCAGATCCAGCTCTCCCCACTTTCACTCAGTTTGTCACACACACATACAGAGTCAGGAATTTTATTGCCAAAAAGTTTCTCTTTTATCAAATTTAGGAGCTTGTAGTCTGCCAGCTCTAATGGGATGCTATCATTTGAATATCTTCTAAGCAATGTCTTGGGCCTCAAGGAAGAATCTACATTCTGAAATGGAAATCAAAGCCTTTTCCCACAGACCTCATATTCATATCCAGGTAGCAGAAGGTGCCCTTTCCAAAGGCACAGGATCTCTTTTGAGAGCATCTAAAGTTCTGGCCATGATGTTCAGCCATCAATGAAAACAAACAAACAAACAAACAAATAAACAAACAAATACACAACCCACAAACAAAAAAAAAAAAAACAACCACCCAGAGAAAGTGGTAATAGGTCTTAAGGGATGGAGGGAGAGTGTTTGATTCTATTATTCTGCTCTACTATTCTCCAAAGTATTTTCTTGCTTTGAGAGAGCCAATAATTCATTCCCTTAGCTGTTGCAAAAACCAGCCGCAGCCCCCACCCCATTCTGAGGATGAGGGCTTTATTTTCACCTGGTGTTTTTCTGAGAAGTTCCCCTCTATGTGATTGTTAGTTCTACTGAAGCAGCTGGACCGATCTGTGCTACCTGAGGTGCCTGAAATGCAAGACAACTATACTAGATCTTTCAGGAGGGATCACTCTTCACTGAAAATAGCCTTCTCTGCTTACTAATGGAAGGAAACTAATCTTCAGGTGCTCTTGTGAGGTTCAGTGAATGGGAGATCAATTCCCAAAGTGTGGCAACATTTCTATGCGCACAAATAACTCCATCAGATTAAGTTCTCAAGAAAGACTGGCCATACAGTATACAAGCAACAAGCTTACAGTAGCAATAACCATACAGCTGGCATTGTAAAGTGTCTCGTCCCCAGGTCTAGGAAATAAAAGTGCTATAAAACAAGTTTTGAAACCTTTCAGATGCTTAATCTTTCTTTCTTTCTAGCATTTTATGGGCAACATTTAACACTCCTGTGTTTACTGTACTTTTCTGCATGTACTGCTGGACATCAGCTCTAAACAAGTATTTTTCTGATCATTGTTGGCCACTGCCTACAGCCTTTAAGCCAGGTTTAATTCACTCAAGTTGGCTTGGCTGTAATGTGCCAAATGCTTCACTGAAGTCAGAGTATGTCGTGACTGGCTTTAAATAATACGACCAAAAAAGAGGCCATTGCATTTATCAGGCATGATTTGTGGCTCCACTGATTGCTTATGGAGGAGAGTGGAACCCTGCATACTTCATTGCTCTCATCCCTCTATGGTACCTAACAGTTTGCCAGCCAAATATTACGGAGTTGAAATCCAGAATGCTTATTTCCCTATGGAAAGCATGAGTGTTAAGAAACTTCAACTTTAAGAATTCTCTGGTGATTTGAACTAGATGTGTAGTCTCTTAAAATCACTTTGAGAAAATAACATAGGAAACTTTTTTACCTTAATGAGTACCTACAGTTGTGAAATTAGAGAGGCCACTTATATTTTTTTCTCCTTCCTTGAGCTCTCTTCTGTTCCAAATTTGTTCCTGTGGGAATGATAAGATCTAATAATCTTTGCACCGTACCTCTTTTCAAAGGCACGGAACATAGTGCATGTGTCTCAGTCTCCAGGGGTCTTTCTAAGTGGCAGCTAGAGAGCAACTGAAGAGCTCACATAACATCCTTGAATTCTTTCAGCTTTTTCTTGCCTTTTTTTTCCCCCTCTTAATTTGCTTCTTTCCCAAGAAAGTTTTTTAATGCAGTGGGACCAGAAGAAGTTAAGACTCCATACACTCAGTCACTGTGGGTTTGCCACCATGTCCCCAGTCACACAGCCAGCCCGCACACATCCTGCATAGACACCACACACCACGTTTCTGTTTTCAGAATTCCCTTTCTTCAGCAAAAAGCTTTGTGGTGCTCTTGGGACAGCAGCATGTCTTCTAGGAACTGCTCACAGGCAAGAAGCAGCTAGTATGTATGAACTCACAAAGAGCATGTATGGCTACACGACTGCACATGATGGTGGGAATACAGGGCATTACACCAACTTGCAAATGTAGGTTCACCACTGCAAACAGCTGGGACTCAGGCTGCAGGGCAAAACAAACATGTGGGACCAGTATCACCTTGACCACAAAACCAAATCTGGGTTGGAGTCTGTTCAAATTCCTCCATCTCCCACCTGGTATCTATTTTTATACACAGTACACCACCTTAAACTTATCTTGTGTAGCATGGCAAAAAAAGAACTTAGTTCCCAGGTCAAGGGTGACAATAGTCTGCACTGTGCATGCCTATTTCTCCTATGACAGCCAAGGGAAGGAAGGGCAGCTCTAGAAACTAATAAAGGCATCATTATAATAATTCACTTTGTCAGAATGAATTTTGTCCCATTTCTATTAGTGCAGTTCCTCAAGGTCATCCCATTTTTGCAGCACATTATCCTCATCATGTTCTATAGGGATGATGCTTTCAAATTTTGTCTTGTCAGCAAGTTTCATCGGCTCTCCTACCTCCTGTGCCAAACACATTAAAGAAATATACTACAAGACTGGTACTTGAAAAGCACTTCTAATAACCTTCCTCTTGCTTCAGCCCAACCTGCAGTCCTATTCTCTGTACAAGATTGGGGGTGGGCTAGTTTTTTTCTTTTGGTCTTTTAAAATTTTTTTTAAACTAACTCCCAAATAGCACTAAATTAAATATTTTATAGTAGTTACAATTGAAGAGATCTCCTACGGTTTCTCTCACTTATCTAGAAAAAAAGTTGGTTATCTTATCAAACACATCAGTTCAGTTCAGGGTAACTTAAGTGTCTGCAGCTTTTTATCCTGTTTTTCATTTACCTGTCTCTGTTGTTACTTTCATAAAATTGGTAATACAAAGCCTCATGCACATTTAGCCTGCAAATGCCTGAAGCTGCAGGGATCACTTTTGCCTCTTCAAGAGCCAGCAGTCAAGAAAGCACATGTACTGGCCCTAACACAGAGTTTTCTTACGGGTAACTGGAGGGCCTCTTGCACATATTATCTGTCTACACGCTAATGCCAAGTGTGCACCCCCTCAGAGACATCAACCACAGATAATGTCACCAGCAGGAGGGATAAAACACCTGTTTTATCCAAAAGTTAGTACAGATTTTCTACCCTGATCTCAGCAAATTTCTTGAGTGACAATCTGTGGTGTTTTGTTTCAGAAACAACTTCATTGCCATCACCATCAAAAAGCACAGAGCACATACAGTAGGCTCATGTTAGCCCTTATTGACACTGAATCTCTTTAAAAAGTAGCATGTGAGAAAAAGTGAAAAATGTCCTATGTCCTGAAAATAAAATTTTGCAATTCATAATAGCTGATTTATGTGCCTTACCCAGTCTCTGTGGAACCAGCTTAATTGGCTCTGGCCTGTGCTCTTCCTTCCACCGCTCCAGGTCATATAGCTCTTTCTTAGCAACTGAGCAGGTACAAAAAGAAACAAATATATGGAAGTTAGAGGCAATACTAAAAAGCAGGCAGGATCTGTAATTGTATGTAACCCTGAAGACCCATCCAGGAACAGATAAACTTGTTATCATGGGGTGCAGACAGCCCCCAGCAGGTTATGCACTCACTGCAATGATCAGCTAACAAGACAAACATTTTGCCTAACCCCAGACTGTGGTGAGCAAACCCAAGGACTCAAACCCAAAAGCAAAACAAAAAACAGCTAAGGGACTGCAAATAGACCGCTTTTTAACCCCTGGGAACCTGTAGGTAAATGCCACAGGATTTATTCCTACAGGTAAAACAGAAGTTGTTACGATTAAGACATTATTGCTGCATGGAGTGAAATGCTTGTGGTGTAACACACCTCAGCAGGGAAATAAAGAATAAGTAATTTTCCCTCCCAACCACATACTCCCTAAATAAAAACAGGAGGATTGCATGATTCAGCTTCAAATTAAGACACTTCCACACAGGTGTCCACATGTGTGATGGCTGGCAAGCTCCCAGCGTAGTTGGTGGAAGCCTAGTCGATACAGCCAGGGGCACCAGCCATGTGCTCTAGGATGGCTGGTTGATTAAACTGCTCTCTCAAATCGACTGACAGAGGAAAAAAACCAAAATTCCTTGCAGTAGCAAGGCCCACAAAGCTTATGGAAAGAGAAGCTGTGTTTTACAGCAGTATTTCAGTTGCTCTAGGAAATCAGTTCACTCTTACTAAAACCAACACAAAACGTATTTTCTAATGGCAGGTGATGGCTATCAGATGCTAACACCAGCTCTCCTCTAACAAGATAAAGCCAGTTCCTAGGCAAGTCTCTAAAGAAGCTCAAGAGAGACACTGGCTTGTAATTTCACCTTTAAAACAAGCATTTAGGTAAAGACTGGATTCAGTGAGGCCCTGTTTCTGCCAGTATCCAAGGCAGAAATAGTTGGCATGCTTGAGACCTTGGATGCTGGTGGCATAAAGTGAAAACAGATCTTTATTAGAGCAGCAGCACCTTTGGTGTCAGCATTAGAGTCAGCTCTAAGATGATCTGCTTTTTTTCCTCCTTCCAGAAGATTATGGTTTGCTTCATGAGGAGTCCATTTTCTTTCCTGCAACCAAAGGAAACCCAACCCCACAGCAGGTGAACCATTTCAGCCAAACTCACAATGTTTGAGAAGAAAGGATTTAATTGCACTGTTTAATTAAGGGCTCAAACCATGAAGAGTGCTGACTGAAGCTCCTTTAGCTTTCTTATCTCTCACAAATAAGCAGATAGGCATGTAGGACTGCAGTGCTTGGTCACCTCTACATATAGAATTTCTTTCACAACTGACTCTTGCTGTAACTTTGCCAATGAAAGCTTTTTAACGCATGCCTAATCTTTCTGGTAGAGGTTCAGGGTGTTCCCACTTAGCTACTTTCACCAGCAAGACTCAAAGCCAAGCAAAAGTGAACTTACAACCACAGATATTTTCCATCTAAAATGATCTTTCCCAGCTTTATTAAAAGAGCCACCTAAATCCTTAAATGGAGATTCAAGAACCAGCAGTGGTTCTAGTTGCTTTAGTCTCCACATGAGAGTATTTTCAAAAATATTTCTTACTTCTATTTTTCTTCTTCCGCCCCCTAACCAAGAGAACGTTCAAAGTCAGGTTCTCCAATCTGAATTCAATGCTGTAAAAGTGCGATAGAGCTAATTCGAGCTGAGTCTTGTGGGAGCCAGCTTGAACAGCTCCAGCACTGAAATTGCCAAAAACCTTTTCCTGAACAAGACTTATTCTGCATGAAGTTTAGTCAGATGAGAAGTTAATCTTAAGAAAAGTCTACATGATGATGGAGAATGCTCACAGCACTGACTTTACTGTCACAGCTGCACATATAAAGCACTGTAAAAATGAGGATAAAAGTTGCAAGGGCAATAAATTGCACCAAACCCTAAACTTATTCAAGTAGAAACAACGTATTACCATATTAGACAACTCAACTTACTTTGCTGCAACTGGTTTCTTCTGGTTTCCTTTGGAGTTTTCAAGACATATGGGCCAACACTAAAATGAAAGAAAACACTCTCTTATTTTTTTGTCTACAGAAAACCAGGACTAGAAGGGGGTTCCTTCATCAGCAATGTCAGTTTTCTGCTGTTGTAGCAAATAACTTCATATCAAAACCAGTATTTATTTTGATTCAGCTCTTCAGGAATTTTTGGTAAATTTTCTAGAAATACTTGCTATATTTGGAGTTGGCTGCAAATACCAAGGATAATATTTTCAGAAACATCTAGCATAGCCTTCACTTTCTTATTCAAGTCTTACTCTAGATTGCTGACCTCAAATCTCAGCCATTTCAAATCAAATCACTTCCTTGAATCAAAATGTTCCATGTGGTAGACAAGTACTTGTTCAAGCACAGAGGAAGACCATCATCTCCTGGGAAGAGCACTGGTGCTGGCAGTCCCTCTCCATAACTCAAGGGCACCAAGAACCTCATGGATTTAGGCAGTTTGCCTGAGTTGTCCAAGGACTGTGCAAAATCATACTGTTTGTGATGCACCCAGGTGCCTTGCTCTCAGCCTGAGACTCAGTTTCCTTGTCAGCTTTGTGTGTGTCAGGCACCAGGAGTTCCTTGGGCATATTTATCTTGCTATCATCCCTAAGGTGTGACTCCCTGGATCAGGACAAAGGCCTTGTTTTTTCTAGATTTAATTCAAAATGCAGTTGCTGTCTCAAGGAGCTATCAATCTTACATGACAGCAAAGAAGCAGGACAGTGTTCAGAGTGTATTAAAGACTCAAGGTGATCAAAAGAGTGATGAAAACATGTCAGTTCCACTTGAAGAAAACATAGGGGTTTATCTACACAGTCTATTGTGTGGGTACAAGTTTACACCACTCCCGCTCAGCAGAAGCCAAGCCATGGGGGTGCAGGTTTACCAGAAATGCAGTAAGTGGCAGCTGGCTCCAGGTATCAGAGTAGGCTCACATCTCTCTGTGGCACCTTGGCAGGGTTTTATCTGCACGTGTGGGCACAAATATTTCATCTGACTTCATGGCGGGGAAGGCCCAAGTAGAAGAGCAGAAAAAAAAGAATAATGAGGGGTGAAGGCTGAGCCTCTTAAAAGAAAAAAGGGCCACAGGGGGTGGCTAGAGGACAAGCTAGAAAGCAGAGAGAGCACAGCTGGCTGTGAAAAAGTAATGAGAGAATGAGGCCCCAGACTAAGGCTAAAAAGGGGAAGGAAAATCATGCAAAGAGATCAAAGTGCAAAAAGCTGCCTGCTACTGTACCACTGTAATTCAAGGTTTGAGAAAGAAAGTATTTATATCCAATTACCTCTTTCTCTTTGAAGACTTATTCTAGGAGGATGTGGATTAATTGATGAGATTAAACTAGTAAAGATAGAGCTGTGAGCTTTAGCCATTTAATATGATTCTTTCCCTTCCTGCCAGCTTACTCCGGTGCCCATGAGACTGTTCTTCACCTCTCCACCAAATCCCAGATCCTCAAAGGCAGGAGCTAAGAGAGCAGCAATGCCCCCCTTGCATTTGCAGCACAACTTAAAAGCTTTTAAGTCTGACAACCCACCTTGATTATGGCATAACATTCCCCATCAGTGATGGTTTCTCAGATTTTTCTTTATTTGACTGAGTAGTAGCATTTATAATTTATCCCAACCTGCCTTTGACAAGCTGCTGTACAGTTTGTCAGTTTCAAGAAATATTTTTAGTAGTTCTTCTTGGCTGTTTCAGATATTAATATCATATTTCTCTCAAGTTCATACAGAAAAATTATTAAGTACCTTTTACACTTCCCTCCCTTTGTCAGAGAAAAAATGGCTGGAACTGTGAATTGCAAGGCTACGTATTCCCCCCCGCAAAAAAAAATAACATCAGTGCATCTCAGACATCCTACTGCTTCACAGCACTAGAGGGCAGAAGAGGTTTTATATCACCAGATGTACTTTGATGACTTCAAACCGTGGTTGGTTACTTGCTTTTTTTAAATTAGGAATCAAATTTAAAAGAAAGCATGGACCTCTGCGTGTCTGCACATGGATAAGAAACCATGATATCAAATCCAGCCTTTATGCCATGCATCATTTCCTTTTTCTGATTCTGCTTTTTGGTTGGAAAGCTATAAGTCCGGGAGGCCAGCTGAGGGCTACTCTTCTGACATCTGACCATGGTCGTTATCCAGGAGCTCAGGACAGCATATGAAATATAGCAAAAAATCCGTTTATGAAAGAGGCAGAAGTGACACCACACTTACCACCAGAGAAAGCTCTGCTCTGCTTTCCAAAGAGCAGTTTAAGAGTCATTATGGTTAAAAGAGTGCTTACTTAAAGGCCAGTTTGCTTTCCATATTATTGAAATAAAGGCAAAGTTAAAATAAAATGAGGATGTCACGTTTCTAGTAGGGGAGGGAAAGGGAGAACAACTTTTGGTTGTCTTTTACCTAGTTCTTATAATACATGCTTTGTTTTAGTTCAAGTTAACACACACACACACACAAAAAAAAAAGGTGCATTAGTGTGTTTATCTAATTTTATAGCGTTCACCTTGGTCTCTGGAAAGGTAGATATGTAAGAGTGTAGCTTTGGGTACTGGGATCAGAGGGAAGGAAGAGTGAGCACATGGTAAACTTCTTGTAGGGTAGGTGAAAGTCAGGGTATGAACTGGTCCTTGCTTTTCAAGACTACAGCAGAAGAGGAGCCAGATGAGCTGTTGCCTGAGAGACTCCACCAGCCCTATCAGTTCTAATGCTAAAACTAAAATTCGCATCTAGCATCCCTTATTTTCTTGAGATTTTTTTTTGGCAGGAAAGTTAATGCAAAATCCCACCGCCAGTTTTCATCTTGAGTTTTTAGCCAGTTTGCAGGATATTGCATGTCATTTCTTTGTTCAGACAAAACCTCTGATCCAGTAAAGCCTATAAAACCTGCTACAGCCTGTCAATTTAATATTCCAGTCAGTTTCTGAGTTGCCACAGTAGCCGTAAGTCTGGAGCAAATTATCCTACTTACCTGGGTAGCAATTAAGGAAATGTGAAGATTTTAAACCATCAGTGGTATGCAGACTTTTTGTACTTTATACCAATATACAACGTGCTTCAAAATCCACAACCAGAAAAGATGATAAAGAATTTAACTTTTCAGGTCCTTCATAATGATTCTTATTGTTACACAACTTAAGCCTACCTCTGAGGTAGGGTTGTTTTATAAATAAAAATACAGAAGTCCCTGGAGGAGGGTGGGAGAACATCTTACCCAGGTTACAGCTCTTCAAAAAAGAGAAACAAATTGTCTTCTACCTTTATAGGTCATACTAATCTTGGTGAGACTTTTTTTGATATATTGACTAATTACACAGACTGAACAGATATTAACAAGAGTAAGAAAGTTATAACCGAATAAGAGAATGTATCTGTACTGACATAAAACCAAAAAGCAACCTCCTATGATTTTTCAAACAGACATCAAATACCACAGTAGTGGGAAGATAAATACCTATGTAACAATATCAATAGAGACAGATATAGAAACATTTCAGTCAGGAGAAACATGCCATAAAGTCCTAGAAAATCTGCAAAGACAGTTCACAGTTTGAGTGATCAGGAACACAGAGAACACCATGTCTACAATGTTAAATTCTGAATCCTATGTGTAACTAATTATCTAATCAGCAGCACTCAAGGACACCTTTTCAGTGCTTTCAGGCTATAGTCCATAGAAACTTTTGTTCTACTTTCTTTCAGGTTTGTATAAAACAGTTTATTTCTAAAATTGAAAAAACACATGCGAACTGCTGTTCACCAATAATGCTTTTTGCAGAGCTGTGCCCTTCAGTTTTTCCTCAAGCCTGCTCCAGCCATCTACCACTGGGGAGCTTTCCAAATGAAGTGTGAAACAGTTTAAAGAGTTACAAAAGTAACGGCTGTTATAAACTATTTCCAGTTCCATTGTGCTTTATACTGTGGGTGCATCGGTACATGAATGCCACAAAGCTGAAAGCTAAATATTTCGCTCTGCTGGGCAGTGTGCTCTGTGTAAGAGACAGAAACCAAGGAGAGTGTAGTTGGAGAGCAACACAAATGACTAAAGCTTGGGAAAAAGACCTGGGCAGCTTCAGTCTGGAGGAAGGACCCAAGGGAAGATGTAGGTGAAATACTGCATCAAATGGCATGTTAAGACTGAATTTAAAAGAGAAAAGGGACCAAACTGCCAAAGACAACTGTCGAATCTCCTTCAAATATACACTAAGCTGAAATTTGCATTCAATTATCAGGTATTGTTTTAAGAGCAGTCAGGTCCACATCACCACAAGGTATTGTTTCCACCAAAGCTCCCATGCCAGATGGAGCAGACATATGCTGCTAAGCACCACAGAAGCTGCCAAATCAGAGGGCTATAAGATGCCAAATCCCAGTAAGTAGACAAATGTCTTGTAGGTATCCCTATTTCACAATGCATGCACGGCCAGATGCTAACAATAACTGACAGCTACAGTTCTAGACCTCAGTCGAACAATATGCTCTGTGCCCCGGCAGTGCCATAAGCAGAGCTCTGGGAAGGTGTACAAACCTTGCGTGCAGGCTTGGGGCTCTGGCTTTCCATCTTTACCAGTGGCAGCATCTTACCAGTTTGCAGCTCAAAGACAAAAGTGAATTACTGGGGCTTAGCATTATATACTGTCTGATTTATTCTAGCTGCACATGTGCTCTTACATTGGAGGCAGAAAATGAACTGCATTAGCAGAAAATGTTTATCATCAAAAGTCTGTGTTCATGGATTTTGTCCTGTGTTTGCCACAGGCTAGGAGTACACTTAATTATCACAGTTCAGCTGATGTCTGGAAGCTTATTAAGCCAGGGTAACTCACTTCTGTATCTGGTCCCTCTGGTTAGCTAAAGCCTTCATTAAAATGGCCAACATTTTTGCCATAGTGAGGCCTCGGTATAAAAGTGTTAAACCCTGCAGAAGTGAATCTGCATGGGGAAAGAGTGAGAAAGAAACAGCAGCAGAGAGGCCCAGGAGAAGGTATGAGTCAGAGACAAGCAAGAAAGCAACAGACCTGCGGTTCTGCTGTTGGCATCCAAATATCAGTGCTCTGGTACCCACCCGCAAGCTTGTAGAGAAATTCCTGAAGTTAAAGTTTGGTCCAAAGAGTAAACCAGAAACTTGGAGCTGAATTTCCAAGATTTAAGATGGGGCTTGGATTCAGCAGCTCAGTTTGGGCTCAGCATGCAACAGCACAGCAGAAAGAACGGCAGGTGCTTCAGCCAGCCCCCCCATTCTGGATGGTCTCAACCACCTTCTAAAGCTCTAAGGGAATTATCACAGTGATGGATCAAATCAGGGAGACAAGAGGTAGCTCTCAGCCCAAACAGGGCTCACAGCACAGCTTGCTTTCTTCCCTGAAAACACTAACGTGCCCTTAGTCAGCATATACCCATGGGCAGACTACACCAACGGGACAGAGTTTGCTGGGGTAGGCTCACATCAGACCTAACAAAGCCTACGAAGTCAGACAGGGCCGTGTTTATACTGTCCCCAAGACCCAAAGCAGCTCAGTTAGAGCAGCACAGCACAGTACCAGGGATGCAGCAAGCCCTCCAGAGCCAGCTGGAGCACCTGGTAATGATGAGCCATGAGGAGCACTGAGCATCCCTATGCGGGCAGGCCAGGCACCAGGCTTGGCACCACCAGCGCTGAGCTAAGCTATCCCCCGCAGAGATGTCCGTGTGCTGTGAGTTGGGCTGAGCAGGTGAGATGCTGTATCACATGAAGTTTAAGACTTAGAATGCTTCCTCCACTTTCTTTTCAATGATATATTTCCTCCTCCTCTGCCTCTGCACCACAGTATTTGTTGTCCTTTTCTGCCCCTGCCCAAGCACAGTATCCTCCCATATGTTCCTTATTCATCGTCTCACCACAGCTCCTCATCAAGTTATGCATCAAGGCAACATGTTGGGGCTTGTGCAAATCAAGCTTTTCTGAGAAAGCCTTCTAATACAGGAGTTAGAAGGATTTTCTCCCCACCTTCCAGGAATTATGAGGAACACAACAACCCCCATAATCCAGACTAACAGAAATCTTCCTGCACAGTTATCCTCTTTCATAGACCCTACCACCAAACACTTGGCTGGAGACAAGGCTGGCTGCTGACCACAGTGAAGCTGGGCATCTCTGAATAACCCCTGAATAACTGGGCTGTAAAGATTAGTGCATCAGCCTGAAGGACAGAGAGTTGGGAGATTTCTTCTGTGCAGCAAATGCAGAGCTCAACTCTAAACAGATTGTCCATAATTCAAATTACCCTCAGAGCACTCCCACTGGTGGCAGGGCAGTGGGCAAAACAAGCATTTTGCTAAACATCTGCCTCCAGTTTTGTAGACTAATTTGGTGTTTTTAAAAAGAAATTTCAGATCATGAAGGACAATTAAATTTTCAGAAGAACTGCTAAGTACTCTATCAGCAAAAGATTCTTATAAAAGGTCTTATAAAACTATAGAGATATACATATATATTTTTAATTCAGGATGAAGACTGGAAAAGGAAGGAAAGAAAGCCCTGATGGATTTGGCTCCGGCAGTCAAAGAACACAATTTTGTGAGTCAAGCATTCTAGTAACTCTGCTCTCCTTTCAGACAAAATGATGGACTATTACCAACTGTGCAAGAATGTATCTTCAGACTTTATTATTAGAATTTGATCTTTTTAATGGATTTTACCAGAACCAATATTATTCCTGCCAGCTTTAAAGGCGCCAAGGACAGAGTGCTGAATAGGGGCAGCATTTTCTTTTTCAGGCACTAGCTATAGTTCAATCTCTAATTTCCCCACTTTCCTCTACCTTTTCTTCTGTACAGATTTTGTTTCTGAATATACATGAACAGGGGCAATTTGGGAATTCACTTTCTGCAAGTTAATTTCATGGCACTTAGTAGACAAAGTGAAGTAACTTAATTGCAAGCTTATTATTTATAAGTGGTTTCAAGCACTTGTCATCCTGGTGATTGTTCCTCCATGGCCTGAAACCATATCCTATATATAACTGGAGGGAGATTTGCAAGTTTGATTTCAATTTTGCATTTGAAAAAGTATTTTTCAAATAGAACCATTAATTAGAACCATTTTATTATCACTTCTTAGCCTCAACATATCATATAAGAGCTTTTCCAAAGCAAGAGAAAAATTACTGTCTAATACCAGTTGCCCACCTTGTACTTTTTAATAGTCAAGTTTGAATAGTGAACTAGTGGATGAGACTACAACATGCCATGTCCCACACATATTTCATGTGTCCAGTCTACAGGAAAGGTCACCTGATCCCACCCTAAGATGCTGCGAAGGTGTTTTCCTTCTCCCAATTGCTCTGAAACACAGCCTGAGACTGAGAGTTTGCATGAAAACAACTCACACAGAGGCTTCAAAAGAGACTCAAACTCCTGCTTTGCTGGCAGGAAAACCATATCCTGGCTGTTTCCAAAAAATAGAAAGCAGCACACAAGTTGGAACAGAGCCACTCCTTGGCACAGAGGTATCCTCCTTGGGCCCCTCATGTTCCTTCTGCTATGTATATTCCAGAAAGCCTTCTAGGTTAATACCAGTCTGCATTTTTCCTTCTACTGACACCCTATGACTTCAGCTCTCTAATCGCTCTGTTCAACCCTTGGTTATCTCAGAGCCTGAAAACCTGGACTATTCTGAGGGTGTGCTAGTATTTGAGTTTTAAAGATCACCTTCAAAACAATTGATGGCTAAAAGGCTGAGTCAGCTTTATCACTGCTAAAATGCTAATCTGAGATCTTCCTTGAAATGTAACTTGAGATAAAAGAACAAAGAAAATAACAATGAATGAGGTAATTTTTATTTTAAGAATAAAGATCTTCCCTTGCCTGCTTCAGTATTTCAGATACTATCTACAACTTTCATTTGGGTTAGTTAAGGTAATCACAGTTTAAGCAGCTTCATCCCATTCAAACTGACTGCTACAATCCCCCTCAAGAGAAGGGAGCAAACCTCAGTTCTGTTCACTTCTTTTTTTTTTTGAGTAGTTGTTTCCCACTCATACTACATGGTTTCTGTTTGAACCTGCCTTTCTCTCATCCCTCCCCCTCATTAACTACATACTAATGCAGACTTTAATTTGTACACTCAGGTTTAGGAATTAATTCTTTGTTACAGCTTTATGAAAATGCAAAAAGAATCTTTCATATCATATTGCAAAAAATATTAAGTGGTCCTCACCGTAGATGCACAACACCTTTTTCTCTGTAAGCATCATATGAAGATGAAAAAGGGAACAGGGCTTTAAATTACTCTTCCCCAAAAGCTTACTTTGTTTTAGAGTCAATTCCATCTTCTGGTCAGAATCTGTGTGAATATATTTGCTCTAGCCTTAAATTCTGTGGGGAGCTCAGGCTAACCAACTGACTAAGTATTTACCTGACCTATACCAGGGGGATTGTATCCCAGACCAAATCTGGCCAAAGACAGTTATACCAATGGGAAAACTCTCACTATCCATTCCCCTCCCCAGAAAAGAAAAAAACAACAAAACCATGCATTTTTAAAAGGGGAAAGAAGGAAGACCCAGGGAACTACAGGCCAGTCAGTCTCACTTCTGTGCCTGGCAAGATCACAGAGTGGATCATCCTGGAAACTATGCTAAGGCACATGGAAAATATGGAGGTGATGGGTGACAGCCAACATGGCTTCATCAAGGGCAAATCATGCCTGACAAATTTGGTGGCCTTCTATAATGGGGATACAGTGTTGCTGGATAAGGGAACCGCAACTGACACCATCTACCTGGACTTCTGCAAAACATTTGACACTGTCCCGCACGACATCCTTGTCTCTAAATTGGAGAGACATGGATTTGACAGATGGACCACTTGGTGGATAAGGAATTGGCTGGATGGTTGCACTCAAAGATTTGCAGTCAATGGCTCAATGTCCAAGTGGAGACCAGTGACAAGTGGCATTCCTCAGGGGCTGGTATCAGGACTGGTGCTGTTTACCATCTTTGCTGGCAACATGGACAGTGGGATTGAGTGCACCCTCAGCAAGTTTGCTGACGACACCAAGCTGTGTGGTGCGGTCAACACACTGGAGGGAAGGGATGCCATCCAGAAGGACCTTGACAGTCTTGAGAGATGGGCCCGTGCAAACCTCATAAAGTTCAACAAGGCCAACTGCAAGGTCCTGCATGTGGGTCAGGGCAATCCCAAGCACAAATACAGGCTGGGCAAAGAGTGGATTGAGAAAAGCCCTGTGGAGAAGGACTTGGGGATATTAGCGGATGAAGAACTGAGTATGAGCCACCAATGTGTGCTCACAGCCCAGAAAGCCAATCGCATTCTGCGCTGCATCAAAAGAATCATGAGCAGCAGGTTGAGGGAGGTGATTCTCCCCCTCTACCCTGCCCTTGTGAGATCCCACCTGGAGTACTGCGTTCAGCTCTGGGGTGCCCAACATAAGAAGGACATGGACCTGTTGGAGCAGGTCCAGAGGAGGGCCACAAAGATGATCAGAGGGCTGGAACACCTCTCCTATGAAGAAAGGCTGAGAGAGTTGGGGTTGATCAGCCTGGAGAAGAGAAGGCTCCAGGGAAACTTTATAGCAGCCTTCCAGTACCTAAAGGGGGCCTACGAGAAAGCTGGAGAGGGACTTTTTATAATGGCATGTAGTGATAGGACAAGGGGTAATGGCTTTAGACTGAAAGAAGGTAGATTTAGATTAGTTGTAAGGAAGACGTTGTTCACTGTGAGGGTGGTGAGGCACTGGCACAGGTTGGCCAGAGAGGCTGTGGATGCCCCATCCCTGGCAGTGTTCAGGGCCAGGCTGGATGGGGCTTTGAGCAACCTGGTCTAGTGGAAGGTGTCCCTGTCCATGGCAGGGGTTTGGAACTAGATGACTTTTAAGGTCCCTTCCAACACAAGCCATTCTATGGTTCTCTGAAAAAAATGCACATAGCACAAATATGTAAACTAACTAGGGCTGCTCTCACTCTACTGTGGATATATGCCAGTGTGAGGGCAGGCAAGACAGAGGGTCTTTTCTGTTTGGAAGTGGCAGAAAATAAACATAGACTGTAATTCAGGAATGGTTGTTTGCTCTCTAGAAAGTTGGTCATTAAAGTGCTGATGGATTTCAAAGCTACCCGCCTCTTAATAGTCCCTAGTAGGCAAGCATTCATGGGTTACAATGGAAAGCTGCTGATTGCTGCTTGTGATCAGCAGCCTGTCACCGCTTTCACAGTGTGGCTCCACTTTCTTCATCCAGAAAGAAGGGAAATGAAACTGAAACTGCCTTCAGTTTCTGTCAGCTGCACTTTGAAAGACAGGAACAAAAAGAAAGCTAAGCAAACTCAGCACATAATAATAATAGCATTATATGCACTGTTACTAACAGCTCAGAAAAAGCACATTTGGGGAAAAAGACTGTAAACAATTAGCTTTGGTTAGCTAAATATATATGTATTAAGCACATGTGCATAAAATACACAGACACTGCTGTCAGTTTCTGTTCTGTATTATATCTGCAAGCTAGAGCTTATACAAGCTATCAAAGGATTGTCACTGGAAAGTCAGAGAGGGACTGAGGATAGATCCCGATAAAGCCTAAAATGAAATTGAGGGCTGAAGCTTTGGATTTACTTCTGTCAGCATGAAGTTGTTGGAAGCTATTTTGTGTCCTGGATTGCATTCAGATCAGTGCTGGAACACAGCCTGTATCCATCTCTTAAGACAAAGGAAGTATTTTTAGACTTTCCAGGATGAAGTATTAGGAGACAGAAAACAAGGAGCTAGAACTGGATTTGACATTCCACTTTGAAAACAAGAAACAGATACCACATACATCAATATCAAACGTACAGTACTGGCCACTGCTACCGCACGAGCTGTAAGTCACGCTATCAGGAAGCCTGCCAGAACAACCCGGGTCCTGTGTAGGAAGCGTTGTTCGTAGGCAGGCTTCAGGCTGATTGCAGGTGGCTCTGAGAGGATGAGGACATGCTGCTTGTGTGCCCAGTCCCATTTACACGCTCTCTATAAAGTATTTCCACCTTTGAAAGTGCACACCTCAAATATGGTGGAGAACAGGCACCCGATACACATAATACCATTTCAGTCAGGCTCCTTGTTACTTACTACTGTTCTTGCTGTTGTTGGTAGACCAACACTTCGCAACTTTGCTCCTCTTCAGATGTAGTCAGCTTCTGGGGGTTTTCAGCCTCTTCTCTTTTATTGTTGCCATCCCAAAGGTAACCCTGACAGGAAAACTGGGTACTGGAGCCAGCAGCTGTCCTGTACCTGCTGCCTTCCCTCCATCCTCTAACCCCAGACATTGCTTCGGGAATACCTTGCCTTGTCAGAAAGGAGTATTGCCACTAAGGCTAGGGAAAGACTCAAACCTTTGAGTTCTCACAAGTTGGTTTCAATTCCTTGCAAGACCCATCCCTGCCTGGACTCTCAGCTCTAACACATGTAAATACATGCACTGGTTTCTGAGTCATCCTCCAGCTGAAGCTCAGTTTGATCATCTCAACCACAGCACCCAGCAGGCAAGAGTCATGGGGTGAAAGCAAAGCTGATCGATACTAATAAAACAGTCAAGAACAGTTTGTGCAGTCTTGGAATAGACTGCTTCAGCATAAGCACAGTGAGGTCCGGCTGAAAGCCCTATTTCTGACAATGTTTTACCAAATCACTTCAAATTTTGCTACGACAGAGGGGAATAGTGCTAGGGGAGGTTGCTGGTTTCTATTTTGCAAGAGCGTACAAAGAAAGATGAAAGTGAAACTAAAAACTAACTCTTAGATAAATCCTAAGGCAATGGTCCTCCACAACTCCAATTCTGCCTTTCAATTCTGCTCAATCAGAAAACTTTTTTACTTTGACTTTCCTAATCCTACCTGATGAATAGAGGACAAATACATGATCCTCTTAGGTGAAAACGCAGATCCCTTCAGTGAACACATCTGACCAGTAGTACTGTATCTATGGGATCTGCAGGGCTAGGGAAAAACTTCTTAATATCACTAGTAAAATAAAGATGTTTGCCAGCTCCTAACACAAGAAAAAAAGAACTAGTAATAATACTCAAGCTTTAAGCAGCAGAGCTAGGGAAACTGAGTTCCACACATGCAGACCCTGTTACTTTTTGTCCTCAGCTGCTCAAGCTGCACTAAAACCACATTGCTGAAGGGATGCTTTTGTGGCCAGGTTTCCTGACTCTTTGGACTGTCTAGGTCCTATAGCACACCCCACACATGCTGGGAAAGTAGCAAAATAAAATGCCGCAGGCCACCTGCTGTTCATGATGCTCCTTGGGGTGCTGTACGGGACCCTGTCACCAGCAGCACACCTCCCAGACCTGCCACATCCCGCAGGACCTATCTCCTAGGGCTGCCCGATGAAGGCAGCATCAATGGTCTCTCCCTCCCACCATCCTTCTGCAGCAGGGATGATCTTCATTTGTACACAAATCATTCTGCAGACTCTGGAATGCAATGGCAGTGTGTTGCAAAGGGATGAACTGGTGCATAGTCCCTTGCACCACTCCCAGAACTGTCTCACTTCTGGGCCATGATGGGTCTAGCCAGGTCTACGAACACACAGAAACACTGTTAGAGAGTCCAGTATAGTCACTTCTTGGAGAGAGATAGCAGAAGTCACCCAAAGGCCCTCTACCTACCTTCTGCCAAGCCCTGATCTCTCTAATACCAACCTCTTTTAGCTGCCTGCAACATTAATCAGATTGCTTGCTCACACAGCTCATCTTGGTTTGGAAACTGCCCAGGAGGCCAGGGCAGAAGATAAACACAGACTGTAACAACCACCTTTGCCTCATGTTGTTTAAAGCCGTATGTTGTGGGCAAGGGAGTACATCTAGTCTGCAAGATACTGCTGGGCCATAGCTCCAAGGCTCTTGATAATGCCAAGAGCCAACCTAGGCAGGTTTCTTGTGTAAGGGTGTTCAAGGTCGGTCTGGGCAAGAGTGTCTCCTCTGCCAGATGTCTTCAGGAATTGCTAAAGGAGCAAAGGGCATTACAGCCTTGGACTAGATGTGTGGATTTATTCTTTACCTCTGGTCTCTGAGGGGAACACAGACCTTTTGTCCTGGATAGTGACTGGACTCTTAGCAGAAATCAAATGCATGGCACTTGACAATCTTAGTCATCCTCTATGTTGCCCAAGAAAGTATCTGAGTGGGCCAGAAGGCTTGAGGCTTGCTGTCCTCCTTCATGTGAGCTGCGAGGCACAGCTAAATGCAGGCCCTGGGGAAGATCTCTTAAGCCAGGTGCCCCCTCCTCTTCACAAATACTTGTATATTTTACGTACAGAGTGCTGGCAAATGAAAGTAAGCATCGAGCTTAGCCCCTTATGCAGGACTGTGGGGTAAATACAGGAGGTGCAGAGAGACTAGAAGCAGCGCAAAGTGATAGCAGTCATGTCTGAGGACTGCAATGATTTGTGAGATAACAGCTGTGCCTACAGGCACCCTATTTGGTAAAAATCCAGCTTCAACATCTGGATTATTCTTAACCCATGCAGATTGATGCCTTCATAACCCATATTTAATTACAAAAATTGATTATAATTAATGTGGCCACTGCTGCTGTATCTTCAATCCCACACTGTTATGTAAAATTCAGATCTAATATCTGTTTCTTGTTGAAATTTTGAATTTTTTGGCTACAACAGTAACTGTAGAATCTAAATAGTTTACACCTATACTGCTCAAAAAAGAGGGCTGTAAAATGAACCCAAGCACTAGAAGCTTAATTGCTTAAATTGCTTCAATTCTCCTTTTACTTCTTACCTCTGTTGTGGACAATCCAAACTAACTGTATGCAGGATAATGCCCAGGCCTAGCTCTGAGGATGGTTCATGCCAGACATGACCCCCAGAAAGTCCATATGAATATGACTGCACCAGATTTAGCTTCCTCCACTCAAAGCATCCCTCCAGCACCATCTTTAGCTTCCTCCACCCTAAACATCCCTCCAGCACCATCTCAGCAATCTGCATTTCCAACACATCCATTGTACCTCTGTGTCGTACTCCACAGTATGTCATTCATCACCCCTTCAGTTTCATGCTACTAAACCACAACTTTTGATGGGCTGCAACCCATCCCTCATATTGCTTCAAACACATTGAGCTGCAATATCCCCCCAAATAATAAAGTTTTAGGGTCACAGCAGTACCACCTAGGGCTCTTGGGACACTTGGAGTTTAAGTGCTATGTAGCAAGGACATGCATATTGCCTCAACTAGGCTCCTTCTAGCCACTTAGGCTCCTCCTAGCCTAGTGGAGGCTAGTCTTAGGCAGCATATATATAAGCAAGTCTGTGGTAGCTGGATTTAGGACCAAGGATGAGTCTCTGACCCTATTTTATTTAGTGGTGTAGATGCTAAAGTGTCTGTGCTTCCTAAGTATCAGAATGCCAATGTATTCAGCCTCCTGAAACATGCAAACCCCACTGTTGCATTAAAGGGTAAAGAAGTTTGGCAGAAAATAAACCCCCTTGCATTCTAGCTTATCCTCAGATGTCAGAGGGGCTGGGGGCAGCTAGGTTTAAATTCTGAGTGATGTCCAGTTCAATGTTGTAAGTCCACTTGTGTTCCATATGTTGAACTGTCATGACGATGGATGCACTAATAGCATACTGCACTCTCAGCTTAGCCATGTTCAACACACTAGAATGACCAGACTTAAAGAGTTTGGTCGCGTTAATAAACTATCATGGATAGATTAATGAACAGTACAGTTTATTAAAGCAACAGGAGTACAGATTCTTTTGGATTGCTGGTGACAAATACACTGCCTGCAAAGCACATGCAAATAATAATACAGTTGACTATAAGCACACTAAATTATGGAAAAAACTCTATAGAGATTTCTAAGTTTCCCAGGGAAGCACTTGATATGACCGAGGGTTCGAATCTTACCCAATTGGCATCCCTATGGGAGGAAGAGAGATTCAGCCTGTCAACTGATCCTAGAAGTCAGCAATGTCCTCCCAACTTGTCTGTGATTTTATCTTCCCTAGCATTCGTCCTCTCTTAAGCCCTTTTATATTTTCTTAATTTTTAGGTGGAGCTTGAGTGACTCCAGTCATACATACCTTTACTTTTATTGGTATAAAGTTCTCTTGCTTTGCTTTTAAAGGTATATGCTAGAAAAAATTCAGAGTGCATGCTCACTGGGGTGGTGGTCGCACCTTGGAGGTGGGTAACTTTTGGGATAGAGGTGTGTTTTGGTATTATGATGATATTATAATGAACAAAGTTCACCCAAAGGACATGATGTTGCATGTCAGCAGCCCAGAATGGGGCACGTGTGATATAAATCAGAAGTAGGGCAGTAGGTTGACAGAACCCTCATTATTTTATGTCCTTGCTTCAGTGGATTCAATGCAGGGACCAATTGTTCTCATGCCTGTCATTCCAGTTCCCTATACTTGTGATCACAGAGCCTGGCCATGGTGTCTCTACTCTGCTCCAGCCTCCGTGTTACTTCTTAGAGTCAGCATACCAAGCTCCCTTGGTGTTGCTAACATCTAAGGTTGCAGGCTATGTTGCTTAGGGAATTATTATGGAACCAATTCCTTATGTGTCCACTGCATTCCACCCTAGAGGTTCACTTTCCCTTAAGGGGGGGGGGGTCATATCAATAAGTCACCTCCACCAATCATTCCACAGCCCACCAAATCTCAACCCTAAATCCCCCAAAGTCACCTCCACCAATCATTCCACAGCCCACCAAATCTCAACCCTAAATCCCACATAAGAATTCAGTAGTTATATTTTTCTAGACGCACCGAATACCAGCTGCCAATTCTACCTGATGGCTTATGTTTATAGTTGTCTTGCATCCCTAACTGGGTCTGATGCTGTAGCGCATTGGTCCTTGCTAGCAGGCAAGCACACACGCAGCTGGTGGCTCCCTCCCTCCCCATCAGTGGGACCAGGGAGAAAACAGGAAAAGGAGTGAGAAAATTAATCTGTCAGAATAAAGCTTTTTTGTCTGTAAAGCTCCGTTGCCTCCAGCTATTAACAACTTTTTTATTATTTTATTTTTGTGGGAGATAAAAAGATAGAAAATGATCTTTCTTTTGCTTTGAGAGAATCCTTCAGTGGACATGTGAAATATTAAGAATCACTGTATTCCCTGCCTCACCTCTGTTTTTCATGAAATTACAATAATAAAATAACTTTTGTAAAGGAATATTATTGAACCTTTATTTCCAACTCAGCAGCACCATGAACTATAACAAAAATGAGATATCAGAGATCCTTTCTCACTATAAAGGATACTCAGTATCCCAGTCAGTCACCTCATCCTTTCCTTGGGAATGTCAGATGAGATAAAACTCTCTTCTATGAAAGAAATAGTATTTAAAAAAAAAAAAAGTAAAACAATATAATAACCCCTACCTTTCCTTCCCTGAAAACACCTGTTCATTCTTCATTATTTCACTGTTGGTTTATGAATTTTAAGGTTTTTTTCATTTTTTTTCCACAACCAAGGACGCTTTTCATTAAAAACTAAGATTTTCATTTAATCCAAGAAGACTAGAAGCCTAAAGCTTAAAGAAAAGCTGCAAACTGCGGGAGACTTTTGAGAAAGACAGCCAGGACAGGCCAGCCTTCCTGCAGCCCACCTTATTTTTCCCAGGAGCCAGCAAATGCCATCAGAATGCCTTGACTGCTGGAGAACTGCTTTTTCCTTTGCTGTCAGCTAAAATACTTAGTCCTACAGCTGAGTATGATGCTCAAGAGTTCACATACATAGTTTTTTCCCTGGATATTTTGGCTAAGTAGGTAAGACGCACAGCTGAATACACTACAGAGCATATACGTGTAATTGATCATTGGGAACATCTTCCTATATTTTAGGGCAATGACAAGGGATGGCAAATATACCTAGAAGCATATCTATAATTAGCAACACATATAGTGTTTTTATATAATGATGGCAAATTAAAAATTGAATTTTTAAAGGTGCATTTTACTTTACCAAGGTTTTTTGGGCTGAGTACTCTAGCTTGCTGTACAATTAGTTGTGAACAGAAAACCTTAAACTGGACAACAAGTAATGTTCAGCTTGATTTTTAAAATACTTGATCTAAAACATGCTTATGGCAAGCAAAATACCTGAGCTCACTGTAGACCAAAACCACAAAACATTAATATGAATGAAAGCTGTAGTATCACTTTTATTTTGTTGCACTTCACAGAAAAAGTTTTGTTAAGAGCAAGACAGCTCTGCTGTGAGGACAATCTGTTCTGCAGGGTTTACAGCACTAATTGTTACAGCTCAGGATGCTGGAGAAGAAAAGTTTCTCTGCTCCCTGGAGAGGTAGCCCCAGAAGCCCCTCCCAGAAGGAGGGCAAAATGTCAACATTTGGCCAAGATTTATTCTTGTTTAGATTTAGAACTGGAGCTTGTCAGGCTCAGCAGAAAGAATGCCATTAGCTTTGACAAGTGCGTGTGTGTGTGTCTGTGTTGGGTAATCTATTTAAGAGATGTAAAATGCTGCACACACTTCCCATTTTATTGCAAAAAGCTGAAATTGATGGTACCTGTCAAAAGCTATCATCTTCCACTCTCTAAAAGAAAATTGACCCTTGCTTCCCTACAGTATCCTTCACATTACAGCAGGCCCACCTCTCCTTTAGCTAATACTTCTTCAGTAAGAGGAACTGGAGATTAAAAATATAATTGACCTGATGTCCAGAACTTGCTATATTGAGGTCCTGAAGTAGTGCCTGCAAATTATTGCTACATTTTAGGAGTATTCTTATGCCTGGAGATTGCTACAAATACCTATATTGCTATATAAATAATACCAAACAATAAAGCAGGGCTATTTTAAAGGTCTGATGCTATAAAAACAATCAGGACTACAAATGAATGTTTTATACCATTAAAAACGTCTGCAACAAATCTATTGGAAAAAGCAAAATTAACTGGTAAACTACACAAATGCTATCAGAAACGAAGAACTCTTACAGCTATTGCTCCAGCATTGTGACCAGAAAGAAAAAGTCTTTGAGAAGTCTGACAGTATTAAAATAGTATTTGTAAAATTCCTGAATATATCTTTTTCTTAACAGTCTTTAGAGCAGAGGAGATTTACTTGTGCATAAATTATTTTAACACTCTTATTCAGAAAAGATACCTGAGCCTTTTGCCATCTTCTTTAAGGAATAATTGTACTCTTGTAATTCCTGAAGGCCATGATTAGTTCCAGCTTAGGATTTTGTATAATGTACTACCCTGTGGTACCTAGTCAACTAAAGGTGTCATACAGACAACTATTATAGGATCTAGAAAGAACATTACGTTCTTTATTGTTTAATGTTTCAGAATACATTACTTAAATTAGTAGAAGTCCACAGCTCATGCCTCTTTTTGCTTTTATAGTATATTGCAGTAATTAAAGAAACATACAAATGATTTTAGGAGCAATGAACTCTCCCAACCTCTAATCCTGCTGCAGTGGCTGGGAAGATTATTCTTTATTCATTTGTATGCATGCGACAATTCAGCAAGGCTCAAGTACTGACTCTACCAGTTTTATATGATACGCCTTATGATTTCCTTGATAACTCTCAGTTATACTCTCTTCTCTGCCTGACCTCAGAAACTTTAATCTTTGGCATGAAACTTTAGTCCCTACCATTCTAATGTCACTGGTCAGGTGCTACACTTACAGGTACTCTGGAAATCCTCAGTGGTAAAGAGTAAGTCCACACGCGCGGGGGGGGGGG
>JANZLQ010000008.1:28332457-28344735 GCA_026212715.1 Elanus axillaris
TGAGACACCCCCCCCACCCCCCCTTCAGACCCTCCGCTTCTCAGGCCTTCTGCCGCATGAGCAGACAGGGCCTCAGATTTCGTCCCCTTACCATAAAGAGAGAAGACCTGTGAAGTTTCCACCTACCTTGCGGGTTTTACGTGGGTGTGGAGCGGAGGATCCAAAATTTCCTGTGCTCTAATGGGAAGGGTGCTGTAATGATATCCCCATTCCTTCATCCTGGTCACTTCAGCTAGTTAATGGGACAGTGTGTTCTCTTTGGAAAGGAACTGAGAATTGGGAAAAATACATGGATTGCATTGCTTGTAGCACCGGGTGGTAAAGTTTTAATGTTTTTTAAATGGCTTTAAGTATGTATTTGTCTTACTTCAAAAATCTTTTATTTTTTATATACAGTTTTTTAAATCATAGTTGTTTATTCATTGTTACTACAGTCTAGGACTTTTTTTTTTTTTCCCACAGGAGAGTCTTTCTGTGTATTTAACAGAAAGCTGTGTAATCTTAAGAAGCTGACTCTGAAACTTGTTGTCACATCCATGCATTCTCCCTGTAAAATGCTATTTTAGAGTTTCTCTAGATGGTATTATGTAGATAGAAAGTGGAAAAAGGGACAGTACCCATGCTTATAGGGTTCCTGGCTAAGAAATTCATAAAGAGGTCAAGTTGCATATGACAAAATTCTAAAATCTTGCCATAGAGAAATAGCAAGATCAGCTGTAGTGCTGTGCATCTGTTCCTCTGATGTACAGGGTTAACAAGAACTTATTACCACAGTGGAAGGGAAGAGTAGTAGGAGAAGCAAAGTCTAGCAGCAGTATCCATCTCTTGTGGCTGACAAGAGCTCTGTTTAATATCCTACCTTGAATCTTGGTTGTGAGGTGTCCTGAATGTTAGATGTAGTCACTTGATCTGGGTCATTTTTATTCTTGTAGTTGTTTTACAAAAGCATTTGGAGTTTGGGGTGACAGAAGAACAACACAGAAGTATAAAGAGTATGTTCTTAAAGATACCTGCAAGAGGTCTTTGTTACTTAATACATACTCAAGAAGACTGATTTGAATGCTTTATGGTAATGCTTCTATTAGTGAATCTGTTGCTCAGGTACCATTTCCTATGAAAAACTCTCAGAAACTTTAGGCATAGTTTTATATACAAACCAAAACAGTTGTAAAATAAATGCCACAAATTGACGTGAGAATTGGGTGAGTACAGAGAACAGCATCTAACTGAAATTAGTTTGAATTCACTACTGGACAATAAATTAAGTTTCATAGGAAGGTATGACTGGAAGGAAAACGTTAGATTATGAAATCAAATCTATTGCAGATAGTTTATAATATAATCCCACTTCAACATGTATCTGTCTCCATATAGAGTTAATTAGGTGGTTTGCTGTGAAACAGTCTTCCAATAAGCTGTAGTACCGACTTTTCTGAGGAACAGAAGCGTCTTTCTAGCTTCCATACCAAACAATCATTTATTTCAGGTATAGAATTTTTATTTAAGGGAAAAAGTAGTTTCAGAAATGCTTCTGTACACTTGGTTAATATACTTGTATATCCTACTTCTTAGTGGCATACAGCATTTAGAAAACAACAAACCAAACCTTCCTAAAACAAAAGTTTTCAGTTAAGGAAGCAATTTACACTTGTGTACTTACTGCAGTGTAAGTATATACTTCCTATTTTACTGATCCATGATAAAGCATCGATTGATAACAAAATGTTATCCAACCCATCAGAACAAATTATTATTTTCTCTCTGCTTTTTATTCCATTATACTGTAACTTTTTAGGCAGAAGACAGTAGAGCTCTTGCTGTGTGTCTGAAAGCTAGTTGTGGAAAGAGCAAAATTTCCATTTGACCACGAAGGGTGTTTTCACTTATCGTGTTAGAAGAACCAGTGTACAAAATCCAGTTCCTATGCAAACAGGTATGTTTTAACATTCGTAAAGGTGCTTCTTGTAGCCTGTGGTCAAATGTGATAGTGTTGCACTGAAATTTTAAAATAATGCATTCAAAATTCTGTTTATGTTTGTAAGTTTAACTTTTTTCTACTTCATAGAAGGAGAAGCTGCAAGGCTAGGAATTAGACAAGTTGGTTTTTTTGTTTTTTTTTTTTTTAGTATGGCTAAATTAGCAGAGACTGTAGATTAGAAATTTGCAGAAAGAGTATCTTATTCTTTCCTGTTTCTTCTGCTAAAAAATTAAGGCTACTGGAAAATTACGTATTAAAGGCTTAGGCCACAGATACCTGTATGCTAACAGTATATCATGTATACCTCTAAACATACTGCATGTTGATTAATAAGCTTCATCCTCTTTTGTTTGCCACTTTGCTAAGTCAGGTCTTGCAGTTGCCTTTCTAATGTGTGTGTTTTCATATACATGTTTCTGAAAATAATTTTTTTTAAAAATCAGGGTTTGCAGATTTAGCAAACTTTGTTTTATTGTTTTCAGTATCTGAGAGGATTTGTTACTGAAAACTGAACTACATAGTAAAAATAAAATACTGATATCAGCAGAATAGCATAGGGTTGATGAATAACCTTTGGGAGCTGATTCATTGAATAAAGAAAGGGATAGATGTTACTTTTTAATCTATTTCCCCTCTTGTATCTTAACAGAATGTTTTCATTTAAAACCTACATCTTAGAAATTTATTAATGGTATTTTTTTGAGGGGAAAGGGAGGGTCAATTTGGTCATAATTGAAAGTCAGGAAGTTGTTTTTTTTTTTTTTTTGCCTTTCTGAGTCTGAAATAAAATGTATTTTCAAGCAATGGGAGGCAAAAATGGTCATAGTGGCAGTTGTATTAGCATGCAGTAAATGAACTGATCCCTTCCACAATGATAGTGAGTTGCTTTAATTTAATATTGACATGAAAGGACTGCATTTAATTGAAGCCTTGCACTTTATACTCTACATTTCAAAGCAGCAGCCTAACCTTGACTTAGTCTTCTAAATTATCAACTACGTTAAGTGAGCATGGAAAAGGAAACTGAGTCAGGCTGGGCTTAAAAGACTTACCGGTTAGTACTTGAAATTGCCACTAATTTTGTGAGAGAGGCTGTGTCAGTAAAAGACAGACTATGTAATCTTTCTTACATTGATTCAAATTCAGTTTTTATCCCATGTGTATAGTTAGGATATATACACACCATAACAAACATTCAAGGTGCTTTGGTATGACAAGTTATCACTTCTTTGCTACTATGTGTCAAGTGAGTCTTCTCTAACCTGCTCCTAAGGCAAATAAGGTGAGTTTCTGTAAACCAGCATTTGTCATCTTTTCTGGTGGTTGTACCTCACTTCAAAATGTGCCTCTCTGGCTTGAGCTTTCTACCACTTTTACCTAATTTTCTGGCTTGTTGTCATATTCCTGTTGATCCTGTGTACTGCTCCTATTCTAGAGGTGCTGCCATGCTTCTTTTTTTTACCTGCTGTTTTCCAGGCAGCACTAGCTTTCCACTAACTTCTAGTGCTTTCCACTGAGATTGAAATAATGCATCCCAGTGGACGTGGCTGACTCTATCAGAGGCCTCAGGGGTCTTTACATTGTGTTCCCAGACTACTGTGCAAAACACTTAAGCTATTTCTGCACTGAACTGACAGAGTCCAGGTATTATTTATTAGCCTGGTCTCTGTGCTTGGCCTTACCTGTGATGAGGTGTCTGCTGCTAATGCCTTGTTGCAACCTGCCTACCTTGTTGTAAACTGAGGACCTAAACCACTGTTTTGGTGGCAAAGCATGTATAACTTAATTTAGATAAGCACAAGCTACTAAATTTTTTTTTTTTTGCAAGTGTGATGTATTTCACTCATTGTTGAGCTCTGAATTTACTGTAACCACTTAGTAAAAGATTCTCGCTGTCACTCCAAACAAGTCAAGTAAAATCTCTTGAATATAAATCCATGGTCACAAACCACAGAACAGAATAATACAGAATTTCTCTAGGGTTATGCTATTTTCAGAAATGTTGTGGCTGTTTCTGGTTAGTATCTAAACAAAGGAACTGGAGGAATCTTTTAGAAGGCTTGAATATTGAGAGCCTGGGAAAAACGATTTGTGAGAAGAAATGAAAAGAGTTTTAGTTAAGAGATGAAATGTATGCTTCGCTATTTTATATCTTCTACCATTTAAGGTAACGTACTCTATATTTTTTCATTGTCTAAAGATGAGGGGAAATTTTGTGGAACTGAAAGGAACAACAGACATAAAACTACTACATTATTTTTACATTCAGAAATGAATGCTAATATCGAGACTGAAGACTACACTGAAATGGAAGAGTTAGGTTACTAAAATGGGAGAGACAGGCAGATTTTTAAGGCCCAAACTCCCCCAGTCTTAACTTTGGAGCTCTGCTTTCAGTGTGTTTAGTGAGCCTCTTTTTTTCTACTAGAAACCTCTGGGCAATTGCAGTATTATGTTATCCAAACAGCTAGAATAGCCCCACCTGGGTAGGTGCAAGGTAGGTACTTAGTTAAAATGCATAGGATCCAAAAGCTAGATACAGAGGAATACAGCTTCTTCTAGATGAGCTCAGAGCAGGCTACCACTTTTTCCGTACAGAGTTCAATACTAGAGGCAGCAATCACAGCCACTTGCCTTCAGAGCTGAAGCCGTAGGAACCACTGGGCGTGATGGCAGTGCCTACATCTTGCACAGCTGCCTGTTTGCTGAAAAAGGTGTCAACCTGTGTTGTAGTCCCTACTAAGCCAGCTCTAGAATACTTTAAAGCCAGTATTTCCTAACTCTTCCTCTACTCCCTCTCTGTCTAGAAGTGAGATTGGGTACAATCAAAGACAGATTTTTATCCCCAGGAATCTTTATTGCAAACGCAGCTTGGCTCCAAATCCCGTTATTAGGGCACTCAAATTGAAATTTGGGCTTTAAGTCCTGCTGTCAGGATTGTTGGTAGAAAATGTATAAAACAGTTATTGGAGAGATGCAGAAGTCAGTCATGCTTACAAAGAGACAGTCTGGTGATAAAAGCACTTTCACTGTCATTGTGTTTTGAACTCTTGCTAAACAGGCCTAATCTGATTTCTCATGTTTCCTGGGGGAAAGTTGAGGGTGTTACTAAACTATCATATGATAAGACAGGTAGTGCCATACATGACTTTATTTCATTTGTTTCAAAGACTATATGTAGGCTTTTCAGAAATGGAGAGATGTCCCCAACACTTCCAATGCTCATTACCCTTCTTGAATTCTGCAAACGTGTGAGAAGTCAGTCCCTTCTTCAAGGTTTATTATGTATCTTTCAGCAGCTTCTTGTTCAAGATGGAGATTCTTTAAGCACCATGTAGGAAAATACACCTAATCTGGGGGTTTTGAGTTAGTATAAGGTAGGAGTTACTATTGTCTAAATCAGATGTTCACATCTTTTTTTGTGGGTTCAGTTCCAAGAGCCAAGTTAGACGTATAGCAAATTTTAGCTGATAATGAATGCTGCCTGAAATCTGTCAGAAGTTTGCTTACTTACAATATTTGTGCTATAAGATCGAGTGTAGCCAGTGATTGACACTAAATAATGAAAAGAGGTTACTGAGCTTCATGTCTTTATTGGGGCTTCCGTGAGTCAAAGCATGAAAGGTGGAAGACACTAATGTACGTTTGTGGACGTATTATGTTAATATTCCAATACCATTTTCAAGCAATGTCATGATGAGATTCCCAGTGAAGGACTTTGCAAAACAATTTATTTTATTTTATTTTATCTCTTCGTGTTTTTGTAATAAACTGATACTTTGTTATGTACTGTGTTGAAATAGCCTACACAACTAAGTAATCCTGAATAGTTGTCTGCCTTGTTTTTATCATTACATACTGTAAGCTGCTTTGTCAGTGTTTGTCTGATGATTTGCTAATGGGTAGTTCTGAGTTAATCCTGATGTGTTGGCATGGATTAATGGGACTGAACTATAAAATTTAACGTAGCCTGTGGAACACAGAACTTACCATTAGGTTTCTTGTAAATTATACATGAAATGTGCATGTCAGACATCAGAAATACTCATTGTTAAGATAGAAGGTGTGTATATTACTAATTAGAATATGCATGTTATTCTGATTCCTGTTTTTCTGCTTTAGGCCAGAACTATGATAGCATTTGGACTTGGTGTTGCAACTGTTGCATTTGCAGGTAAGCTAAATTACCTGCTGAGTGTGGAACTGTCACCTGAGAGCTGCTGTTTCCAAAAGGGTGAAAGAAGTTTTTATGAACATAAATAGTGGAAAGTGGAAAGGTCGCTTGAGAGTGCTATGGAGAATTGTGTCCAGTTGTAGTTCTGTCCCTTCAAAAACCTTGACAGATTTTCCAGAATTCTTTTAGAAAAGCCACAGCTGCAGAAACTAATTTTATATGCAGGAGCTAAAAGGTTCCATCTGCTTTTTGTCTGCAAAATGTAATGTGAAAAGTTTACTTTGTTTATTTAACAGCATATTGCAAGGTGGAGGCTCTTCAGTACAGAAGAGTGCAGCAGGATCTTGTGGTGTGAAGGTGATGCTTGACAAATTCAAACAGAGAAAAATAGAAGGTTTTAGTGGCTACAGTCATTTATCATGCTAAACTGTTCCCGTAGTACATTGTTTGTTACCTGAACTCTTTGCATCTGGACTGTATGTTCTGAAAAATAGCTTCTAGTCTGAACACAGGGCATGGGTGTAACATGATTTATACTCTTGGTTACTCACACTGGATAATTCTGGTCTATTCTGGTTTGGAAATACACAAATCAATTTCTATTATTTTCAGCATAAAAAAACAACCATGGTCAGCTATGTGCAAGTGCATACACCAAGAATAGATGCAATAGATGAACAAGTTCCACCGAACTTCAGCAGGTGTTTGCTGAGTACAACTGTGTTGGTTTTTTGATTAAGGGAAGGAAAGACAAGATCTTCGGTTATGTACACCATTAAGCAGTTGGTTTGTCTATGTGTTTGTATGGAAGCAGAAGAGGAACACTTAGAATTTCTTCTGCTGGTTTAGCTGCAGAATTAATGGCAGCTCGCAAAGAAGTGGTAACAGAAAACATTAAGGAGAAGGTGAGGCAATATTTTAGTACATCACAGCATTTTAGCAGCAATACTCTTAACAGTGGTTTTAACTTCTGTGTTAACACAGGCATAGGCTTAGATGACTAAACCTATAGACATGTTGCTTATTTTAAGAATGAAAGCAAGATGCTATTTGAATGAAGCAAAGACCATTTCATAAAAAGTTTTTCCATTGTGTGTAATAGTCAGTTGCATTGCTAATGAATAGTTAATCAAAACAGTAACTGGGGAGGGGGGACTTACAGGGAAAATCCTCCATTAACATGGCACAGATCTTGGTTCTGAAGTTGATAGACCTGCTTTGTACTTCTGAGAACGCAGTCTAATAGAGTTCCCTCTAGCCTTTCCTAGCTATAGACGTTCACTGCCGGTGGGGAGTTGAATGGCTCTGAATCCCAGAAGATCCTCTCTGTGTAACAAAATAAAAAATGCAGTACTTAAAAAATGTGTGATTAAGCATACAACATCACAGCAAGAAAGTGTAGTACATAGATTTCTTTTTTTGAAGACATAACCTTTGAACAGTATTTAATAAATAATGTATATCCAAAGCTAATGTTTCATGCTGCCCTTTTTCTTAAAGTTCACAAGGCAGATATCTTCATTTCTCATACTGAAATGCATTTAAATCTATTTCTTTTGTAAGCAAACACAATGGATCATTGCAGTTGATGACTAGGTTTTTAGATGAAGTATATTAAAATTCTTTCCCTCCTTCTTCCAGTAGTACAAAGATTGAAAAATGTACACCATAGCAAGTTTACCACGGGACTGTGGCTGGGCAGGATCCAAAACAGCTATTGAGGGCACATCTTGAAAAGAGTAAAGTGCAATGGTGCTGTATGGCAAATAAATGAGACAAAAAGATTAACAAGGAAGGATTTTGATTTGATAAAAAAAACCCAACATGACATTCTTTCTGCTGTAAGCTGATGGACATAAGTTGGAGACTTTTTTTTTTTTTTTGTTTTAGTAAATGTTGGTTATAATATCATTGAACTTCAATCTTTTTCAGGTCGTTATGCTTTCCACCTTTGGAAACCATTGGAGCAGGCAATGACAGCAACAGCAAAGAGGATTTTAACTTCTGTAAGTTTAGAGGTTACTTTATGCTAAATTTTTGATCTTATATTTCAAGTATTTAGAAAGGAGACATTTTATGTTAAATACTCTAAGTGCCACTTAGATTTCCCACCCCCCCCCCAGGATAGGGGTGTTCTGTACTGTGTATATTCTGGTGTTCTGGCATATTATCTAGTATATTTTAAATCCCTGTGGGTGAAGCTATATCAAAAGATGTTTCTGAGTTTGATAAACAATTCTGATTTTCCTGGTGATGTTCCATGTTTCAGAACTCTTTGCTAGTAACTGTGTGATAAATTGTTGAAGTGTGCTGTGAGAAAATAGCTAATTCCTAGAGATTACAAAGTGATGACATGCGGTTTCATTTCAAGAAGCTAAAAATGAAAAAAACTTAGTCATTTTTCTTTCAGATACAGTGTTAAAAATCAAGGAGGAAAAATTGATAAACTTCTAGGAAAGGTTGCCATAGAGATGGGGGAGCTTGTTTTCTTGTTCATGTATGAGTTATCTTTTTTTCTCTTCCATAGCTAATTTGAGCTTTTATCCAAGATTTTGTTCTTTATTTTGCCCTACATATTTAAAAATATAATAATGAGGTAAAAAATCAAGAGACAGAGTGTTGCAAGAGGAGTATATGCAGGGAATATTTGAGCGTTTACTTTTTGCTTCAGTGGCTATACTATCCTCTGGTAAATAAATAAATATGTTCCATTCCTGTTTGATTAAAGTAATTACCAATGAGGTAGATGTCTGCTTGTGGCAGTGTATTCTTTTAGAGTCTATAGTCTGTGAACACTTACCCACAGTGGAAGGAATATAATTCCCCTCTTGATGCTGATGGGTGAGGGTTTTGAGGGAGTAGTTGCTGCAGATTATTATTTCCTGAAAAATATATTAAAGGTAGGTGCTCTTTTTTAAAAAGTCATCATTAGTATTGTACCTATTAATGTGAGGCTGGTTGCAACACAGAGCCTGTCTACAGTATATAGACAGACGCTAGGGTCCAAATTAATTTGCCATCTGTACTTTGTGTTCATGTGCTGAAGGAGCAAGCTTATTCAGTGCAAGCTTCCTGGGGAGGGAAAGACTCAGAACGTGGGCTGTCCTCTTGGGGCTGGTCCACACTTGCTCTTGACTGCGATGAGTATCAGCCAGAAATGGTGTTTCTGGATCAGTTCTTGCTCTCTGTCTTCCTATTGCATTGCTGTTGTGAGATCAACACTAATTTTTTTTTTTTTTTGTCCAAATTAATTTTTTGAGAGGTTCCCAAATTGCCTGGCAAAACAGCAGAGGGAACATTAGGTACTGTGAATTAAATTGCTTTCACATGATACAGATACAGTCTGACTTGCAGGCTTTCTAGAAGTAGCTAGCAATAAGGACATGTGGCTTCAGAGTACGGAGTGCTTCAGTCTTCACCCTCCTTCCCCAGCAGTTTTACTCCAGCATTTCTTCTTCTATCCATTTGTAGATATAGGCTGGAAAATCTAAATTCAGATGTGTTCACATAAGAAAGCAGGCAGTGACTCTTTAACACGTTGAAATATGACATGCTACGTACGGCACAGAGAGGTGTCTGTTCCTAGGAAACTGTACTCCTCAGTGCTGGTATACTGGCTGAGCCAAGCTCATTACAGGCCTGCCTCATTTTTACCACAGTGCCTTTCAGAGTCTTGCAGAATTCATGAACAACCATAAAGAGCAACCCAGGAGCTTCTGCATTCTCAGTGTTCCTAGTCCCTGGAGCTGCACCCTCTGTCTGCCTTCACATCCTGCCTTACAGCCCAGAATTGTATGTTGATTTGCAGCAGCGTATCTCTCGTCAGTTCTTCTATTCTGAACTTGTATTTTCAAGTTTTCAGTATAAGATGAGATCTGATGAATACAGTAAAAACTCTTTCTTCCTCTTTGCCATTAACAGTATGTATTTGTCAGCTTTACATTTGTGAGGGTGATGGTAATATTTTTCTTCTACAATCATAATACAAATTTAAGACCCTTGTGTAATTCTCAGCCAGGATTATTTGTTCTTTACTACTCTACAGCTGCTACTTTCTTGGATTGTATTTTTTTTCCAAGATTTTTTTTCTTCTCCCCTTAACAATCAATTATTTCCTATTTGTAATTTTTCTTTAAAACAATAGAGGAAACACGGTACAGAGATCCTCTGTAAATGCTTATTGTCCAAACTTCTTATTTTAGTGGCTTTACATGATTTTGTTTGGGGAATTTGAAGCTGCTGAGTATAATCTGTGGATTAGCACTTTCATCACGTTTCTTTACAGCATATTGCCCTCTAAGGACAAAGGAAATCAAGCAGTTAGTACTTCTACCTATGCTTACTGGAAGAAGCATCTCATGCGACATTTAGTGTCTAGGCTTAGCATTACTTTGCTGGTTTCCTATGGTGTTTGTAGGTGTCTAAGTTGGTCACTATAATTTTCAGTGGTTACTCTAGCTTTGTATCATCAAACCCTGTCCCTCATTACCTCCTTTTTTTGAGAGACTGTGAAGCAGCTGCCTATTTAGAAGCTAGCTTGTTTTCTCTGTAAGCCCCCACTCTTCCTCCCCCCATTTGCAATTCTCCCCCCCCCGTTTGCAATAGAAATCACAGTTTATTTTGGTTGCAGTCACACAAGGTAATCCAGATGCTGTTTATCCTTTCTTCCTGCTCACTAATAAATGACTTGGGTAAGGTCAAGTTGGGCAATTATGAAGTGATCATTTAAAATGCTTGCTTGCTTTATCTTATTTGACACTCTCTGTTTACTTACCTAAATAAATAACATTATTATACAGTCAATAACTGCATTCATCTTTTAGTCAAAAATAGTAAGTAAAGGCAAGTAAAAGTGTTGAGATTTATTCTGAATTTCTACCTCTCATTTAACTTACAACAGTTAAATACATATTCTTAAATATGAAGTGTAAATGCTGCTGTAATTTAGTCCTGAAGTTTTCTACCTTTTTTTTTTTTTCAGTGGAGAAAGACATAGGAGGAAACACTGTCATTTCCCCTCTATGACAAGTCATAATGCTCGTTTCTAGAGAAATGCCTTTTTAGTTTGACCCTAGTTTTGTTACTGGTGTCACAAATGCCAGTGACATGGTTTTGTTCCTGTGTCTAGTGACAAGAGTCTGTTGCCAGTAGAAGGTGCATAGCACTGAGTAATCGTTTGGCTTTTCTTCCTCAGACCTTAATGCTGTTAAGAAGTGTTAACATTATAATTAAAATGTGAAATAAAATAAAAAAGGAAGTATTTCAATAGCATTCATTACCTTTCTTTGTTGAATCAGTGATTTTGAAGGTTGAAAGATAGACAGCAGATATTGAAGACAGAAACAGCAATTCTAGGCAAAATGAACTGTCAAAATACTTAAATCCCACAATCCTGAAAATTCTGTGTTCCAGAAGAAAACCGTATCTCCTATAGCACTTCATTAGATAGTTTTGTACTGTGTTTTCCTTACTGGATCTGATTCTGCTCAGACTCACAGAGTTCTGAATTGGGAGGTAAGGGTAGCAACCATCTAGCTTCTTCATGGAAAATAATGTTTCCAGAGAATAATGAGATTTGCAATCCATTTTATATTTTTTTTTTCTAACTGAACTTAAGGAAGTTAAAGTTGATCTTAGCAAATTGTAGGTTATAATATAACACAGCATCTAAATAGTTTGTTATTGTAGTTTGTGTTTTTGCATTTTTTTCTTTTTCCTTCCACTTTTTGCTACCTTTTCAACGGAGGACTGTATAGGTAGTGGAACACACGGTTTTATGAAAAATTTACTACTTCATTTAATATGATGGATGGTCTCAGTTACAGAGTTTTGAATCTCTTACCTGGTATGGAAACAGTGGTTATGCTTTCCCTGTGCTACGCTAGGAGAAGTATCTTGAAGATGTCATGGTCCAAATGGATTAGATTTTCTTAGCTGACTGCTTTTGTGAAAATTTGCAAGGGTGAATAGACACTTGCAGAGCAAGTCCAGCCATTTTCTGTCCCATGTCCCTGTGTCTGTCCCTGTGTCTGTCCCTCCCCGTCCCGTCCCCGTCCCCCCCCCGTGGTTTAACGCCAGCGAGCAACTAACACCACGCAGCCGCTCACCCCTTCCCCCCCCCCAAGT
>JANZLQ010000008.1:28344835-28389717 GCA_026212715.1 Elanus axillaris
TACTGAACTCAAAACACAGCACTGTACCAGCTACTAGGAAGACACTTAACTCTATCCCAGCTGAAACCAGGACACCCTCCCCAACCTATTCATAGCTTTTGTTCAGGAAGCAGAATTTGCTTACGTAAGTTGCTGAATGGTAACAACATGTAAGGAAATGAAGTAAATTAAATAATAGCCCTCTCTTCACCCCAGATAGTACGAAGAAATGGAGAGTTCATTTTGATGATTTTTTCAGTACAGAATTTGTTTGCAATAGCCAGGGATAATAAATAAGTGTCTAGAATTGCCTGCTTATCGAGGAGTTCTCATAACAGAAAAATATCTTGAGTATTATTTCATTTCAATGCAGCCATTACTTAGAATTTACAACTAGAAAAAAAAAAAAAAGATTTTGAATACTGTGCAAAAGTTGTTTCATTAGGGAACTAGAAATTTGCCAAGATGCTTCTTAAAATGAAGACTCAATGTTTCTTCCCCTTATTCTAACCAATGGGAAAAAATGGCTTTTATGTCTAATTTCCTTTAGCTTTAAATTCTGTTTAGGATCAAGATTTTCATTTAAGAATTGATTGTTCTTGCTACGTGCTTCACTTCTGAAAAGAAAATGTTTTTTCTTGATGACCTATTCCACAAGCTGGTTTTGCTTATGTGCCAAAGTATACAGACAACATAATATTTTTTTTATTCCTCTTGGAAGTGAACCAAATCAAGGCTTCCCAAGGTTAGAACAGTGTCAAGGAAGTAGGCTTTAAAAACATGAAAAAGTATTTCTGAATTTAATCCTATAGCCATCCCTCCCTATTCTCTTATTTCAAATAGTATTTTAGATGAAATCTACCAAGAACAGAGACAAGCAGCGTTAGGGATAATTCAAATATTGCTCTTCTCTACATGCATTGTGATCCAGTGTCCTCCTGTATTAGAGTTGTATGCCAGAGTTGAAGGGCAGAGAAGAATTAACCTTTTCAGAAACCTGTCTGCACCTAATCTGCTTTGGGAGAAGTTCTGAAAGATCTTTCAGAGGATATTAAAGTGTGCTTTTCTCTCCTGGCTGTAGTAATTGTTCGGCATCGTTGCAAACTTCTGTGCAGTTCTGCCTCCTCAAGGGTGTTATGTGGTGGCCATTAAATCATTAGCATCCTTTTGTCCCGGAGGACTGGAGAAGCCCTTTGTGTTCCCTTAGTGTTACATACTCTAACCTGTAATGTCAGTGTGCGCTATTACAGACCTGTTTTGTGTTACCCTCTAGCTATAGAAGGAGTCCCTTAACAGATTTTTTTTTTTGTAGGCATGGCACGTTCACAGTTGCTTCAGCTCTGATACCTGTAGTGTTATGGTAGTCTTTTATTTCATGTATGATTTGGGGTGGGAAGAAGGAAGATAAAATTAGTTTCAGATGATAGCAGCACACCAAAAAGTCTTTTCTGTGGCTTCATGGTAGCAATAAGTGAAGTATTTCTGAACCACACTTTTGGGTGAATGTTGCTACTAAGCTTAATTAAAGGCTTTGCTTAGATGCCATAGACAGAACCCTTTAAATGCTTTAATGCATTTGAAATTACATGAGAGAAAGTTTGTGTAAACATAAGGCAACATTCTCACTGAATATGAATGGATATATTTAGTGAGAAAAGTGTTTTATTAAGGGCCAGGCACATTTTACTTGGGAGGTAAAAGGGACACTTAAAAATAATCTCGGCTCTCGGGCCAGACTTCCCTTTGATAGCAACAAAAGAAGCTTATTATTCCCCAGTTGATAGGTTTTCCGGTGAGGAAAAAACTTCAGTCTTGTTGAGTGGTTTGTGTGTGCCAGTTTCCAAAGGCAGGCTGTCTCAGAGCTACATCTGCTGCCTCTGGGGCTTGTGCAGCTTAGACTCTTATTTGTGTAGCAATGAGCTAGTCCCTAATTCTTCTTATAGAAACATTGACGAGATCACTGCTAACCATCCGTGGTGGTTCACTAACTTTTTTTTTATAATTTAAAATATATTTATGGTTGACAAATATACTTTCAACCCATTCCCTATGACAATTACTTGTTATAATTATTTACTTTCATCTCCATCTCCTTTTCAACATTCTTTCCCTACTCTTGTTTTTCTTCCCCTCCTTAAAACAGTAGCTAAAGTCTAACATGCCAGTGAGTTTAAAAAAAAAAAAAAAAAAAACCTAACCCGATTTCGTGTATCTAATTGCATCAGTCATCAGTGTATAGGGAAGGTTGTAAAGGCAAAAGCTGGATACCATTTCCCCATATACTCTGCTACTTCGCAGTGTTCTCCAGCTCAGTGATTTCCTGAAATAGAGGTTGTGGCTTTATGCTAAGCCTTTTTTGTTTGTTTGTTTGTTTTTTGTTTATTTCTCAGCGTTCCTTCAAAGAACTCATGATGTATTTTTTCTGAAGTAACATTCCTTCATGCGAAAAAACATACTGACTCTTCATCAGCATATTATATTTATCTGTTCTTATCCTTTTTATTATTTTTACCTACTTTCTTTATAGAAATATCTGGACTTAGTGTGATTGTCCATACTTCCTTGAATGCCAAAATATTGTAACTTTTGCCATTTTCTATTGCAGTGGTACATACCAAAGCTGTTCTAAACAAGTTTCCCCCTTTCCCTCCCCTGCCCTCCCCAACACACACACTGTACCTCTCTATGCTAGTATGTATTTGATTCTGTACTCTTTTGCCTGAAGGTAGGATTTTAATGGTTGTAGCTATTAATATCTCCTATTGGCAGTAGAAGATTGTAAAAACACAGATAGTTATTTTTAAGTAATTTTTTTTTTTTATGTGATAACATTCAGGAGAAGTCCTTTCATATTATCTGGTTTGTAGTCATTCCATGCCTTCAAAATAAATTATAGGTTAATGTAATGCCTGAATGAGGTCATATAAATACGATTTAGGTTCTGGCACCTTGTACATGAAACTAATTATTGCTTGTTTTCCCTTTCTTCTTTTTAGAGTCTTTCATCATATTATAAAGGAGGATTTGAACAGAAAATGAGTAGGCAAGAAGCTAGTCTTATTTTAGGTGTAAGGTAGGTGTGTTGTATTAATATGTTTTTGTTTGGTAAGTATTGAATGAAGAAAATGCAGTTTGCAAGAATGTGGAATATTCTTGCCAAAATCGTAGGGGTTTTTTTTGAAAGACTTCTAATGGCTTATAAACTATTCTAATATTCTGCTTAAGCTAAAAAGCAAACAATAAAATGCTAATAAAACATGCAACTTGTGTTTGGCTTGAAGGCATGGTAATGCATTGCAGTAGAGAATTGGTGCACTAGAAATAATCAGAATAGCACATACGGTGCTAATTAGTGCGATCACATGGCCTGGTCTCCAAAAAACCCCTTGAGATAAGTAATATTGTAGATTATATTAATAAATGAGGAAAACAAATCAATTTTGCTCATTTTTTTCAGAAGTCAGTAATACTAATTTTTTTCTTTCTCTACTCTGATTTGTTTGGATTTCAAAAATTGTGGCATATTCCAAACAAAAATACTTGGAGAGACTTGTCATTTAGAGTAGGTATGGGAAATAATTTCCAGGCTGAGTATTCAGTGGATTTTTTCAAAAGCATTTGGATGGCCAATAGTAGCACACACCTTAGTGTTTTCTGTGAAGCAGACAGTGAATTTCAGGGCTTTCCAGATGAGAGGAGCAGATCTAATCTTAGGTAGTATATTTCTTATTTAGGTTTGGATTAGTTGTGAATTTTAAGGTTTAAAAAAAAAAAATAAGGAAGATCGTTTTAATTATCTCCAGAAGAAATTATTTCACGTCGTGAAAACTGGGACTTAAAAAGTTCTGTTCAGTGTGCTATTTGTGTTTACTTCTAACATAATGGAGATTATGCACATTTAGCAATCATTTTAAAAAAATTGTAAAATAAAACATTATATTTATTTGGAATATTTCATGCTTGCACACTGTAGAAGAGATTTATACGAATGCTATTCAGAAATATTTCCTTTGGCCTTTAGATTTTATAATCTATTAACATTTTTACTTTATAAGGGCAAATTCAGTGATATTCCAGAGCAGCACATGACATCTCATTAAAGTGTGTTTGCAGTGGTAAAGCCTAGCCTGAACACTGTTCATGTGCATGTCTGAAGTTTCATCACATCTGAAATCAGTCCCCTTTAATTTTTAATTCTAATTGCTCGAGTCTGCACTGGGAACAGTGACACTACTTGTGTTTGAACCGAGTCTCACAAATATCAAGACTTAATCAGATTTGAGGAAAGTTCTTCTTAATGTTTAAAGGTTTGAGCCTTTAATTGTATAGAAGAATGGCTAACATCTTTACAGGAAATTTTCACATTGTTTAAACACTTTTGTAGACCAGTTTGAACTTGCTGCTTACTGTGTTTATATATATGAATATAAATGTCACCACAAAAAAAAAAAGGCAAGTGAATTTTAAAGTGTTATGGAAGATGCCAGGGTATGCACAAACTCAATCTGTCTAGGTCCCGATCTTACTGTAACACGTCCTCTGTGTCATCACTTCCAAGTCACATTAAATTTTGAGGCAAAGACTTTCTTTGTTATTTCAAGTGCTGAGTATGCATAGGCAGTGTAAATAATAAATATAAGCCATGATAAAGGTGAGCATTTAATGATAGCTTTTAAATTTCAAATATATTGTCCCATAACACATTCTAAATGTTGTTCGCTAATAACCATATTTTAAGGTTGCAGGGGTTTTGGTAGAAATATGCATGTGCGTTATTTGTATTAAAACTATGTAAAAGGTATCCAAAGCTACAAAGTATTGTATTGGAAATACTGACTAATTTTAAGTTTTAGTGTTCTTGCATTAGTCGTTATGAAGCAGCACTGATTAACGAAATTCAGTATAAACATAGCAGTAACATTTACAGCTATGTACTCTGTAGAAGGAACTGCTCATGGGAGAGATGGGGGAATGTTTGAGATGACGTAAGAGGTGAAAACATTAGGAGTGCTTTCCAAACATCAGACAAAATAGGTGCTAGCTAAATACAGCTGTCCTAAGTATAATGGTTTACAGCTATCAAATCCCTAAAGCTGAACTTCTGAAGTTAGAAAATATGTCTGAAAATCATAAGTTAAAATTCTAGATAAAAATGAATACAATTTTCTGTATTGTTCCATTTCCTCTGTGAAACAAGATGGATACTTTTTCCTTCTACAGGAAATACTTAATTTCTTGTTAATGTACATAATATATACATATGCATTAGTTAAAACTGTTTAAATCATTATTCTTAAAACATAAATGACATAAAAAATTAGACTATTACATTAAAAAACATACAGTAAATTGTATAAGTGTACAAACACAAACATATTCAAGGTTTAATGATTGCGGCTTTGGGTTTGTTTTTTGTTTATTTTTTATTTTATTTTGGTTTAGTTTATTTTTAAACAGAGCTTACTGCATAGGTATGTCATATGACCACTCAAGGGGGGAGGGACCTCTGGAGGTCTCAGCTGTACCTGCTGCTCAAAGCAGGGCCACCAGTGGGGTCAGAGCAGGTCACTCCAGACTTTATCCAGTGGGTCTTGAAAGACTCCCTAGGATGGAAAAGGCACAACCTCTCTGGGCAACCTGTGTCACTGCTGGACTGTCTTTGGGGTGAAAAAGTATTATGTCTGTCCAGCCTGCAGCGCTGTGAGAATCTCTTCCTTCCCTGGTGCAGGCTCTACATCTGTCCTTGTTGAATTTCGTGAAGGGTTCCCATCACCCTGTTCCTGCAGCCCCTCCAGGTTGCCCTGAATGTCAGCCCTGCCCTTCAGTATATCGCCTGTTCCCACCAAGGTGATGGACTTCTCAGCCAGTTGGAGATGTTAGAAGGCAGGATGATGTTGGTGTGACTCGGGTTGTGATGCTGTACCAGTTAATATAGTGATTAAGAGTCTTTAGAGACCAGTGTGACTGTGGGATAAGCAGTCTCTCAAAAGCTAAGCAGATTTGATGTAAAACACCATTTTCACAGTTGTTTCTTGGAGCAGAACTGCATGATTTTCTATGATACGCAACTGCAACTTTTCCACAGTTGTGCTTTGGACATCTGAGTTTCTAAATGTAGTATATCAGCTTTCCTTTTTATTATCAAGCAACAGCTTTACAAATCAAAATATATATGATTGTTATTTTTAGCTGTTCAATAACCAGTAATTTCTTTTTTGTATTTATATACTTCAAGGCCTTTCACCTTCTGTTGAATTCTTACTTTCTGGGTTACTTTCTCTTCCATTGAAGTATTCTTTTCTTACGCAGTTCTAGCAACTATTTTGCAACATACCCTAATTGCCCTGTGACAGAATAATAATTAGAGGTTGTTTACCTTGAGAATGTAGTTAGGCTGATACCTTGCATTCAAACTGTATCTACAAAAAGATTAATTAATTGAATCATCACTGATTAAGAAGTCACCTGAAGTGGAAAACACTGCTTTGTTTCTGCATGCTAACAAATTATGAAAAACTAAACCATTCAAACTGTCCTTTCGCTTACGATAGCCTTACTATGTTGGCATATTGCATCCATAAGTGGTTATTTGTCTGGTAAGGTACATATTTAATTTAGGCCAGGTACATACTTTATGTGTCTGTCATTGAAAGAAACAACATTATGTAGCACTTGTAAATCAGCATGTCCCTGAGTATAACACATTGAACAGCTTTGCAAAAATAACAAATACAGGGTGGGTTTTTTTCAGGCCCCAGCAGAAGGAAGAATTATTTATAGCAGCTATACAAATATTTATAGTAGAAAAAATGTGATAATATTAAATATTTGTTGTTTTGTCAGTGGTCATATAAATACTTATTTTCTAGGAGGAAAAAACTGTGTTTTCTGCATTTAATGATAAGAATAACTAGCTAGATACACTCTAGAGCTGCCAATTTTTTTCCTTTTTTTTTTCCCCCCAGAATTGTTCATTTTCAATGATTGGATGTATTGTGTTTACAAAAAAAAAAAAGCAAGATATTTGCATGTGTCAAATACACAGGCTTTTTAAAAATGTCCTCAGTGTGTCTTATGTGCCTTTGTTATTGTTACTTCCTCAGAGATGCAGTTTTACGTTTTGTCCACAAGATGGTGAAAATCTCAAGTTTTAATTATTTGTGAAGCCAGTATAAACTGTTAATTTATAGTCTGAGTGCAGTGGCATTTATGGTAAACACTTCAATTTATTTTTGCAGTCCATCTGCTGGCAAGGCCAAAATCAGAACAGCCCATAGAAGAATCATGATTTTGAATCATCCTGATAAAGGTAAATAATTATTACTTTTCTTAACCAGATCTGGAAAGGAAGAGGCTTAAATGAGATCCTTTAAGTTAACTGATTGTGTAAATAACCACGCTGAGTGCAAGTGTATGTTGTTTATTTATAGACTTGAGCTTCAATGTGTCTTCTCTCAGATAAACTAGGTTTTATGAACCACAGTTTTACTCATCTTTCTGTAATGTTGTTTTCTATACTTGTGCTGCTTCAGTTAAAACTATGAGCTCAGGGACCAGTCTTCCATACTTAAAAAAGCTTACTCAAAAATAAGAAAAAATTATTTATAACACTTCTACATTAAACTGACATTCCTGTTTTGAACTGAGATGGACCAGTCACATGTATGAAAGTAGCTTTCTGTGGGGAAATGTTCTGCAGTCACCAAGTACATCACTGATGAATTTTAGACTTCCTGGAATTCACTTGGAAAAATGTAAAGCTTGGCACTGTTGCTTTACTGGCCAGGTTTTTAATGTAAATTTATCTTACAGAAAGGCTATTATTATAACTTTAACTACACTACAGCTGGTTGAGAAAGAAAGCCCATATGTTCATTGCTGTTTCTACTTTAAAATAACAGATGGTGAAGAGTTGCACTGTATTTCAGAAGTCAAAAGGGGAAATCGGAGGGGTTTTATATCTTTTTGACAGAATTACAGGGCTCCCTGCCAGCACCCCATTTTAAGAAAATGAAAAAAGTAACTGGCCATGGAAAGTGTTTAGTCAATGCTTTTCTTTGCTGTCTTCACCCTTCAGTTCAGTTCTAAAGTTGTCCTGCTTATTCAACTTCACACTTTCATTTTTTACATGTTTTATAATGTATAAGCTGCACGGACATAGAAAAGAAATTCTCTTCTGCTTTTCTAATATATTAAGATGGTCAAAGGCCTCTTAACCACTAAAGTACCTATTACGTCAAAATTTTTTTGATAACAAACTTTTAAGTTTATTGTAGCAGTACTTAGAGATGTGAGCCAGAACCGTGAATCTCCATGCGGACATTGAGGAGACGTAAAGAGGCAGTTCCCGTTACGAAGATCATACATTTTAACGACCCACTCTTAAAGCGGTAATGCACCTGCAGCTGGGCACAGTGTAGGTTTGGAAGGATGTAGTGAGCCCTCCTGTGTGCTATTAAAATGGAGCACTTTCTCAGTAGGTACACCAGTTGAAGGGATTTGTGCCTCTGTGCTGCCTCTGCAGCTCTTCTGGCATGGCCATAGAAAAAAAATTGTGTCATGTCTTCAGCTGCAGAGCGAGGGCCTGGAGTAATCCTGAACATGTGGCATCACCGAGACACTTGTTTGCTTGTGTATATATCTTGATTTCTTCTGGCTGTGGGTAGCACAGATGTGCTTTTAAAAATATATTCAACATTACAATGTTATTTTAAAACAATATTTTAACAGCTGGAGTTAACAGAAGAAGGGGCAATAATTACAAGTTTAAGTTACATATGTTATTTGAGATCCAAAATGTTGAAGAGAATTATTAGTAATAAATAAGTAAGAAATACATAGAAGTTTGCATAACAACATCCCCAGTGAGCACAACTAAAATGGGTGCTTATTAACCTTTACAGTTAAGATTTAAAGTATTTTTATACTGATACATTGTATGTTAATTTACCAGTTACTAATTTTATGAAAGAATATTTGTTCACAGAAAAAGAGGAAGAGAGAAGCCTTTTGGACTTGTGCTATTTATAAAAAAACGCTTAGGCAATCATAAGATTGAATTTTCTCTCATTGGAGGACTACAAAATTAATACAACACTTAAGGATGTAAATGTAGTGAAAACACTTCCAGCAGATTTGAATTTATTTAAAGATCCTGCACTCTAGACATGTCGAAAATCAACGCACATTTAAAAATTACTTGGGATACATTGTTTATTGCAGTTTTTAGTTTTTACTGTTTGTTTGATCTTCTCGTCTGCTCTTTGAAAGAAGTGATGATACTCAAGGTAGTAAATCCTATTCCTGGCTAAAAAGCCAATTGGTTTAAAAAAACAAGAAGAAAAAAAAAAAAAATCATTTTCCAGTAGGCAGTTCTGCCCTGCATCGCTTTCCTCCAGTGTGTCTTGGCTATCAGGGCTACATTCAAACAATACTAAAACATGAAAAAGAGAACTCCATTACTTTTTCCAGTTGTTTTATTACACCATGAAATGACTTTATAATGATTTGGCTTCCTGCAGGAATGTCCTAAAGAAGTCTTTAAACAAGCCTTGCCTTTTTGGTTTTATTTACACATGTCTACAACTAGCTCTGCATGTTTCTTCTATCATTATCTTTTCTGATGAATAGAATGAATGAAATGATGAATGAAAAAATATGATTGAACAGATGCCTTGGAAAAGGTTACTTAGTGCACAGTACTGCTGGAATCACATTTTCATTTAAAAAATACAGGTGTAGTATAGTAAGCGGTAAATTACTGATACAGACCTTGTAATGTTTTTGGTGACTGTAGGCAGATGGTTGGCACTCAAGGGGAGAGTAAAAAAAAAAAAACACAAAAAGACCGCTGAACTGTAATCAGATTGTTAGATGGAGCGTAAAGCAATGACAGTATTCAGGACTAGAAGTTAGAAGGTGTACCATGTTTAAATAGCTTTAATGTGATGGTTTCTGGCTGGTAATTCTGGGCATCTAGCACAGGAGAGGCTTGGTGGGGGTGTGTGTGCATGTGCACACACTTAATGATTCTTTGTCAAATATTACGTATAAAATTTTACCTCTTAGTTTTTGGGTTGAGTGGAAATAATAGCTGTTAGCCTTGGATGACAGCTGACCTTGCATACATTTGCAGCAGCATTGCACTGCAAGTCTAAATCCCACCAATGTAAAGTGATTTCAGATTTCACTTTCCTCTCTGAGACAAAAATTGTTCAGCATTATTGTTCAGTGACTTCAGTTTTGATTACATTTCTCATGTTTCCATATCAATTGGTTTGATATGGAAATACTTCATATCAATGTAATTTTTTTTAAGCATCTGTATGAAAAGGATGTATTTAGGAAGGAGGAGCTAATAAAAGTGAGTAATAAGAGGACACAAGTGAAGTAGTTTGGTACTTAATACTGATGTGTAAATGGTTTTCCTTTCTTCTTTTTCTTCTCAGGTGGATCACCTTACTTGGCAACAAAAATAAATGAAGCAAAAGACTTGCTGGAATCCAGTGCCAAAAACTGAAATCCAAACCCTTGGGTCATAGAAGATTTAGCAGATGCATTGTACAACAGCTTTTGTATCTGCTTGCTCTGCACAGCTTCTTAACCCTGCACTGATTATTCATATTTGTCATAATTAAAAATTTAAGATTATTTAAAAGCAAACTGAAATGTTTTACAGTTATTTAAAGTTATGTACAATTATTTAAAGTTGTGTACAGTTATGGTCCTGCGAGGAGCAAGGAGTTGGACTTGATGATCCTTATGGGTCCCTTCCAACTCAACATATTCTGTGATTCTGTGTCTCAATTTTAGTGTATTTTTACTGAATTATGGTCCATTACAGGCTTTGAAAATGTTCTCTTACTGTCTGTTTTTTTTTTTCTTTAGAAGTACTTGCTGCTTTCATTAAACATTTGGAGCTTTTTAAATTTACAAAGTAGTCTTAAATATAGATTAATTTTTTTTTTCTTTACTGATGAAGACTTGACCATTGCGAGAAAATTAGTGACAGTGTACTGAGTCACAGGAAGTATGGCAGACCCTGTTTTCGGCAAGTTTTCAGCATTGCCTTACACTTGAATCTGTTAATATATGAAATAGTAGGGTTTATTCCTGAGTGCAGTTTGAGAGGTACAACTCAGAACAAAATGACTAATGGAATACAGACTGCAGTTTCCATTAGTTGTATATATGGGGCTTGGAGATACAAAGGAAGAGTCTTAGGTTTGGTTAGTTCTTTTGCATATTAAGAGATCTCTGAAATTGTCAATTAATTATTTGGACATGCTTTTACTTCAAGTCACAGGATATGTTTACTCTGTAGCAGCTGGGTGGTGCAGGGCTTTCATGGCAGTGGCACTGAAGAAAGTAGGTCCATGTGGCATGGAGTTCAGATGGATTTTATAGACTGCAGATGTGCAGGTCAGTCAAGTCCTGTCAGCCTGCTGTTGGACAGATAGAGCAGGGAACAAACAGGACTGTACCTCTGCTGACAGTCGCTTTGCTTTTGGCTCTGGGTGGACTTACTGGGTTAGTTCTCCAGTCATTCTCGCATCTGTGTTATGCTTCATTTCCTGACGTATCATACATATCTCCTTATGTAGCCACCCTAGTGACCTAGTGCTGGTTTTGGGGAATATTGAAGCCATGGATCTCTCACTTTAAAGAGAACAAGTTTTAATTGACAACTGAGAATAGGTGCTATTTGGGGCACTTGGCTGCTGGAAATTCCTACGAGTAAGTTGGTGGCAGATAAATTAACTCTTTTAAGAGGACAATGTGGTGAGATGGTCTAGTGGATTCAGTGCAAGACTGAAAAACTTTCTAGTATCCATTCAAACTTGTATTATTTGAGGTACAGCAAACAACTTGCTGAAGTGCTATAAATATAAAATTTAGATACCCCATTTCCTAGGTTATTTAGGCAGAGGAAAGTGGCTAAAAGCAGTTAAATAATTAAAGCATCCAACCTTATATTATCCACCAGAACGTACATTATCTATTCATCCAGTGATGCATGTCCAGATTATATGGATTTTTCCTTGAAAGGAGGAAAGAATATGAATATTTTTTTTATCGGGTTCCTCCCACTTTGTCACAATTTCTTTACTTTCATTAAAGAGAGATGAAAAAAGTTTAAGTTGGCCCTGAAAGAAAATACTAACTTTAGGTAATTTAGAGACTTCTTTACAATTAGAGTGGCAAGACATATGACACGACTTCACTGGATAAAGCAAAAAAGGCTGCAGGGAAAAACCTGCCTGGGAATAGGCATACACTGTATGAGAACTACACTTGCATCATTTATCTAATGCTCTAATACAAGAAACTTTAAAGATAATGGACTTTATTCCTATGCAGTAGCCTTAATTGTTTTTTTGTTAAAGGAGTAGCTACCAATTAATGCACATTTAAGATTAGTTATTCCTTTCACTGGTATATCGGTATGTGTTGGCAAAAAAAATAAATCATGAAGGTTTTCATTTTGGGAAGAGAGAAGTGAAATGGTGAGGTTGTTCCTAATTTTCTTAAGTGGAGTCTGTAACTGATCTGAGTCGTTCAAAAGAAAAATTGATGTGTATGGTAGGTAGCAAAAACATTCTTTCTAATGATTTTGAACTGACTAGCTGTTGTTTTCATATGATTGCCTTTTTTTTTCCCCTAAATAAAATGAGGTATAAAGAGCTAAAGTATCAGTTGATACAAATGCATTAAAGATGGCTACTTGTTCTGTTCCTAAAAATTAACTTCCCATGTCTTTGTAATAAGTAAGGGTTTTATTTTTGTGAGATTGTGTTGTTGATAATTTTCTTCCTGATGTAATTATGTACATATGATTGTTTTGGATGAAACACTTTTTTTTTTTCTGGCTTTCAGTTATGAGAGAGATTGTTCTTCTTAATAAAAAGAAATAAAACCCAGTTCTAGTTCTGCTTTCTCCCTCTTTTCAGAGCAGACTATTGACTGATTAACAAATTAATAAGAAATTCAGCAAATTAACTTTGGCCAGTTCTCTCTCTGGAAAATGCTGTAAAATGAGTGAAGCTAATGAATAGCGGTCGTGAAAGCAGCGTTATTGTATGGATGGTGCTGTAACATCACACACGCAATAATGTTAAGTATGTATCTGTGGAAGCAACTAATTTTTCTCATCTGTTTACTGGCAAAGCTTGCTTTACCTACTAAATGATGTTTGGAAGGATGAAGATAGGACAGTGAATGGAAAGATGTAGTCAAGCAAATCATGTAAATACTGCTTAATTTGTTGTTGCTGATAGTCAACATTGCAGGCTAAGGAATGTCTTTGGATCCAGACTGCTTTGCAGAGCAGCACCTGGTTTGGTGCTCAACTGGACTAGAAAAAATACGATATTGCTTTTTCTTAATAGCATAGCCTGTTAATTTAACCTTGTAAATATTTACCTTCTTGAGACTATTTTCTTCACTTGTCAGATGCAGAAGTTTTTTGTGTAAGAAAACTGCATAAAGGTTGACTTATTCTGGTGCAATTTCTGTCCATCCATAACAGCAGCAACAAGCAAATTCATTTTTTTGTGTGTGCTTTAATGTTCGGAAAGTGTTCATCTGTAACTTCTTAGCTTGGGAATTCCCAGGTAGTTTTCCACTTGCATGATAACCCAGGTATCGTCTCTAACTTCAGAAGTTGGGCAGAACTGAGTGCATTAATTTGGCATTGCTGTGGGTGATTCCCAGTTTATTTAATGAAGCACAGCTTGCTCATCTGCCTGGTTCTTGCTCTTGGTCCATGGGAGTTTTCTCTGAAATTTCATTCTTCACCCTTGCCACGGCAGACTTAGGCATAGGTCCACAAAAAGACACACTGAAATCTGCCTGCGTGAGTGCAACTTGCAAAAACTTTGCTGGCCTGGAAGGGGACTTGGGTAGAGCTGAGACATAGAAATACAAGGGTACAATTCACAGAACCTTTGTCTGATGTCCTAGGTAGTTTTAAAGGTAAAAATTTACTCTCCTACGTGCTTAGATTTCTGCTTCTGCATAGGTTTAAAACTACTTCCTTCTTGCTAGGTTGTTGCTCAGTTTAACACTTTTCTCATCCTTAAATCAACAGATTAGGTATCTGCTGTCTTAAGGTCCCTGAAAAGCCTGATCTGGTAGCTGTTGTTATGGGGTGCCTCATCAGCCTTGGTATGAAAATCCTGCTATCTGACCTGGTACTCTAACGAGGCTGGTGATAAAGTTGAGCTGAGGAGGTGATGGCACTTGCTCCGCTTTTTGCTGAAGTTGTGCCTTGCTGCAGATTGGAAGGTTTGTAAAGCCTGCAAGATCCCAGGGCCAGACTACTGTGCTCTGGTCAGTTTAAAACTTTTGAATGGTTTCTAAACAACTTAAAGAGTTCATCAGCAAAGGTATTTTTGACTTCTTTTGGAGCCTCACTTTCCACAGGTTGGGCTTTAGGGTCTTTAATTCACACTCTTCTATGAGCTTCTGTCTCTGGCCTTGACAAGCAGCATGGTAGACTGGCACTAAATTGCCAGCTCCAGCTTCCAGAACTTTTTTAGTTTGAAATTAACATTTTCCTTGGATCATAAACAGCACCTTTTGGCATGTAGGTTGCTAAGGCATATTTGTGAATTGGTATCATCAGTGATGCCAGCACAGTCTTGGGTCTTTCAAGCTTTGTCATTTCAATGATTGCTCTCAAGCAACAGAATGTGTGTGTATGTACATATATGTATAAGCACACACATGTTTATACACATACACACTGCTTTTCAGGATTCTATGAGGAATTTTGCATCTGTACTGGGGTGCACTTTTAAAAATAACATTTTTCTTGATTTTTTTATTACTTAATTTTCCAAATTAGATTATTTCCATTTGAGAGCAAAAGAAACTTTCCCCTTCAGAAGTATATGCAATTTCTGACATACCTCTCATTTTTCTAAAGACAGAAAAAATAATGCCGAAGTAAATTACAGGTCTTTAATTATTGTGGCATAAATAGGAAGCCAATTAAAAAAAAAAAAATCAAACACTACCACCCAAAGATCTCCAATTTATGCTCTTTATTGAGTTTTCTTTATACCCTGTTTTTGCTCTGGTATAAATACATACAACATAGTTGTAGGTCTTTTAAAGAAATAGTGCCACTATACTTCTGCTATCATACTGTAGTTGTACAAGCTATTTTTTTCACAGATCCATGTTCCCAACTTTTTTTAAATGAAGAGAATATAAAACTTCTGGAAAACAAAAAAAAAAAGCTAGAGCTTTTGGGGATGTTGACCAAATAAAATTTTCTATTTGCAAGTGGTTAAAATTTCAGCTACACTTAAAATATGCTTTCATATTTTACTTTCTCCTGGTTTGTACGTTTATTCACTTGCTCGGGGTATTGAGGAGGAGGGAGGGAATTTTAGATCATTATTTGATGTCTTCCTGACTGTTGGTGGTCCATGAGAAACTCCTCCCATGAATAACAAATTGTCAGCCTAGATAGCAATATACCTACTTCCTTTAATAGGAAGTCACAAAACTATACTTAGAAATATGATTTCAACAATGGTAGCATCATCTGATTAATATTCTTAAGATTTTTCAAGAGTTAGTCATGGTACACAAAATAATTGCTGTACAGCTTCATGTGACATTAAAACACCCCTACTGTGCTATTACAGTTTCCTTATTTATATACTAACTTATACAAGAAGAGGTTAATTAGGGTTTTTTTTAATATAGCAGATATTGCATCTAATAAACTCTAGTTTTAAATAGTGGCAGAGTTCTCCAAAATGATTCCTCTCCAAAACGGTTGTATGATTTCAACATTGCATAAAAACTGGTTCTGGATTTCTCCTGACTGTTGGAATTGATATGGGCAACTTGGGTGTTCCTTACATGTGGCAGGTAAGTAAACAGTTTGTGTTTCAAGGAATAGTGGAGATCCTAAACATAGGATATAACAAAAGAAACCTAAACAAAATTTTAGTGGACAACGAAGCTGGTGGGGGGCCTGGAGCACAAGTCTTATGAGGAGCTGCTGAGGGAACTGGGGTTGTTTAGTCTGGAGAACAGGAGACTGAGAGGAGGCCTTATTGCTTTCTACAACTCCCTGAAAGGAGGTTGTAGTGAGGTGGATGCTGGTCTCTTCTGTCAGCAGGCTGGAGATAGGACAAGAGCAAATGGCCTCAAGTTGCACCAGGTTTAGATTGGATATTAGGAAAAACTTCTGTACTGAAAGGGTTGTCAGGCATTGGAACAAGCTGCCCAGGGAGGTGGTAGAGTCGCCATCCCTGGGGGTGTTCAAAAAACATGTAGATGTGGCACTTCAGGACATGGTTTAGTGGGCATGGTGGTGTTGGGTTGACAGTTGGACTTGATGATCTTAGAGGTTTTTTCCAAACTTAATGATTCTATTCTATTGTAACTCAATGGGTAAAAAGTCTGGATGGCTGGGATCAGAAGGTAGTGGTTAAGGGGTTGTACTCTATACAGAGCCAGGTTTGTCCTGGGTCCTCTCCTCTTTAACAATTTTGTCAGTGACCTGGAGAAGGAGATGGAGGGCTCTCCTGTCAAGTCTACAGATGATGCCAAACAGCATGAACCAGGTGATACGCTGGAGGGCAGGGCTGACATTCAGGGGGACCAGGAGGAGCTGCAGGAACAGGGTGATGGGAATCCTTCACGGAATTAAACAAGGACAGATGCAGAGCCTGGCACTGGGGAAGGAAGAGACTCTCACAGTGCTGCAGGCTGGAGAATGCTGGGCTGGGGAGCGGCTCTGCTGAAAGGAACCCAGGGCACAGGAAGAACAAGAGCCAGCAGTGTGCCCTGGCTGCGGAGAAGGACAACAGCCTCCCAGGCTGTATGAACAGGCACATGGTCACTAGGTTGACAGAAGCAGTTCTTCTTGGCCAACCACATCTAGCTGCTGCATCCAGTTTGGGGACCTCTGTGTGGGAAGGACATTGGCCAACCCCAGCAGGTCCAGCAAAGGCCACTGCAATGATTGGGGCTGGCGCAGTCACCCATGGGGGAGAGGCTGAGGGAGCAGGGCTTGTTCACCCTGAAGAAGAGGGGGTTCCCAGGGGACCTCACAGCAGCCCTCCAGCATCTACAGGGAGGTCATAAAGAATATGGGCCCAGGCTCTCCCCATGCATGCGTGGTGGGAGGTTGAGAGAAAACTGGCACAAACTGAAAAGGGAGGTGTGGGCTGGACAGACATAATACTTTTTCACCCCAAAGACAGTCCAGCAGTGACACAGGTTGCCCAGAGAGGTTGTGCCTTTTCCATCCTAGGGAGTCTTTCAAGACCCACTGGATAAAGTCTGGAGTGACCTGCTCTGACCCCACTGGTGGCCCTGCTTTGAGCAGCAGGTACAGCTGGAGACCTCCAGAGGTCCTTCCCAACCTGAATTGTTCTATACTATGAGATCCAGTGGGGAAGGCAGATAGCAGAGGTATAACAGAACAGCCATATCAGGGATTTATCCTGCAATAGTTTCTATGGGTGGTTTTTGGTTGCTTGCTTTTTATAAAGTCTGAAGTACAGCAGAACTTAGAAGCATAGTTAAAATAGTGTTGAACATTTGGAGAGCTGCACAATACAAAATAATGGTTTTTCAATACCTCTCTATGGTGGTGTCCTGAAGCCAATGCTGCAGAGGACTCTGAATCCAGCCTTGGTGTCACTGGTGGGGTCAGTCCATTGTTCTTAATACCAGGCGGTGGGAAGCCGCCTAGTCTCCACTGGACTGAGAGCAAAGACATTCTGCCTTGTAAAACTGCCAGTGGCCTAAATGTACAGAAATATCTCCTCAAATCATGAGCGCCTAGTTAGTGGGTTCAGCAACCAGCCAGCTGGTAATTGTTTAGTGCTTCCCTCACTGGGTCAGTGGGAATTACTGCAGTAGGAATTGCTGTAGGGGACAAATTGATCAGCTAAGAGAGGTTTAAGGATCTGAGCGCTGAGGTTACTGACAGCAGTTCAGATTTCCCAAATTAAGTAGAGGGCTACAAGATTCCCAGTTAGATTTTCTTTAGTCGCAGCTGGGTAAGAAGCAGTGGGATTCCCCTTTGAGCAAAAGTCCTTTGCAAGCTCCTATTTCTTACGTTCCTCCTGATCTTAGCATATCATTTAAACACCAGTCCCCATCACTCTCAACAGCACATAGATACCATTTCAACAGGGGCCTTGAATACTTGGGAGAGCGAGCTGGAAACCAGGTGCTGTGACACAAAGCAACATCTGCAACTTGCTTACCTGCTTGGCTGGCTTTTCCATATGCTGATATTACACAATTAAATATTTCAAACTTTGATGAGTCAACTTCAGTCTTTTCCACCACCCCCTTGACTGAGAATACAATACTGCAGATGTTTCTGGGGCTCCTGCCTCCCTTTCAAGCCGTCTTCTCAGTAATGGTGAAAATGCCCTCACTATCCATCTTTTTCTCCATGCAGCCACTCTACCTCCAGTCTTCAATAATTCATAAGCTTGCAGGAGGTGCACCAAAATGATTTTAGCTACCTCCAACTTTTTTGGACAGAAGGATAATAAAAATGATTTCACAGTAACTAAAGTAAGTCAGTTCATTGGTGAAAGCACTTAAATATAACTTATTAGCTATTCAGGAGGAAGGTTTCACTAAAGGTACAATGCATTTATGTATTAAAGTGCAGCTTGGCTCCTGAAAAATGACTACGTAAATAAGCACTTGTCACATCTTATTTTTGTTGATTTTTTTTTCTTCTCCTTCTAAATTTGTTTTCTGCTGTTAGCTGTATCACTGTCATGATTTTAACTGTGAAGTAGCTGGATCCTAGTCCTAGTGGAGTTAATTACCAGTGAGTTACGCTTGTGTGTTGGCACTGATGAGGCAGTGTTACAGGCATTTGTTCAAGATGGAAGGCACAAGTCAGTGTCACCCACGGCACAATCTGACCTCGGTAACTTTTTGAGAGTGATGTTTGACATTAAAAGATCAAGCTGTGGTCCAGTTTTGTAAGTCTGGGAAAAAATTGTTAACTGAGAATACTGAGATAAATCCACAAATTACTTAAACTCTTAATTTCCACTGGACTTAACAGTATAGGTGCTGGCATGTCCAGTGGTTGGTCCAGAATCACTTTGGCTCCAACAGCATCCATAGGTCATCTAATTTCCTAGTTTCTTGATGTCTGTTGGGCATAGGGGCAGAGTTAATTTTACCAGAGGCAAAATACAGTTTTCAGGAATCAGAGGTTAAATCAAGCAAAAACATAGCCACAGTACTTTTCAAAACTGAGGAGAAGAAGCAGCTATGGAGGGGTTTCTAGAGTATAAATCTGACTGCAGACACTGGAATTCAAGTTACTCAAATGTTTGGCTCCTTTTATCTATTTTGGATCTGGCTGTTAGCACCTTGGTATTTGTATACAAAGAACACTTGATAGCGCAATCACAAAAGCAATAAACAGCCTTAGAAAGGCATAGATCTAAGGTGACTCCTTCAAGTGGAATCTCACTTTAAAGATGATTTCAGTGTCATGTATCATAATTGCATCTAATATTAGAGACTGACTTAATGCAACACAATGTCAATGACAATATAAAGACAATCATGAACAGAGAAAGTAACTTAAAAATATTTGGGGGGATGGAAGGAAAGATTACACTGTAATGAAGATTTCTCTACAAATCTTATTCAGCAACACTCAGAGGGATTCTTTTTAGGAAGCTTAGAGGAACTAAGCTTCTGGACACTTTATCCATCTCCATTTTCATACTGGACTCTGCCTGGAATCTCTATATGTGATTTATTTTAGGCTTCTTTTTTTTCCCCTTCTTTGCACTTGTGAATCTATCTACTGCTAAGCACTGAAGTTGCATATGTAAAGCTGGTTAGCAAGTTGATTAGATTACCAGCTGCTGAGAATTAAATAGGAAAGGTTTTCTTCTTCCCCTCAGTAACAGCCCCCTCCCCAGGCTTAAAAGGTGTGAAGCTACACTTTTTTGGCTCTATCGGAGTCTGAAGACAGAATGAAAATGTCAGACCTCTTCCTAAACAACTAGGAGTCTCTATCAGCTTTTCTGTGGACACAGGTTGCAGCAGCATGACCAGCTTATACCAACTTCGTAGCATGTAGCTGCTGAAGGTCCCCTTGCCTTGCCACGTGGTTCCCCCTTGGATTGGGACTTGCAGTGGGGCTGTAATTTCAGTGAACCACGTAACTACATGGTCTCTGGCTTACACTGATGTGAATGTGTGGGGCATACACAGGTGCTGGAGAGGAGCTGCCTTTGGCAGTGGCACATCTTAGGTCTGCTTATGCCAATCACAAACTAGCATCCTCCGTGTGCTTCAGGTTTGGATAGTGTATAATCTCTCCCCTGCCTCAAGTCCCTGACCAGAGCAATGGATGCTTGCCTATTTATGCTCAGCTGAAATTCGGAAGTGACAAAACTAGAGAAAGAACCTTACAAAAGCCATGTAACCAAAGCAAATGAAGAACCTCTGCAGAGGTTAATGCGGCAGCAGAAGTGAGAATAGCATGAGGGGTTAGGCTCTGAAACACAGAAGCTTGCCTGGGCTTTTTCTTCTCATTTAAACAGCTTTTCCCCTCCACCAAAAACAAAACCAAAACAAACCCAACCAAAAACAACCCAGAGGTCCAGACAGCATTAGTTGTACTCCAGTCTCACTGGTTTGTAATGAAAGGCAGGTTGCTGGAGCTGAAGCCAAGGAAGGCTTTAAAGATAACCCTACTGGAGTCTGAACAATGCCTGAATTGTCAGGAACTCCTACAATAGATACAAATTCCCTTTTTAGTTCAGTGGGCTGCAATTCTAATAATGCTTTGAATGTCAGCAGTGATAACTATTCCTAATTAGTCCTTCCACTTTTGGGAGGAAGGAAGGAAGGAATCCATAATACGAAACGAATTCTAATGAGGGACAAAACTCTCCTCCTAAGAAAAAGTGCTCCAAGAGCTGCAGAGACTTGCCCCACTGGGACCTGGCTGACACTTTAGCTTAACACTCGAGAGTTTAAGTGACCCTACAGAATATAAATTAGCTTATGCTACTTCAACATTAGCTGCTGAGCAGCCAGTGCTTGGGAAAGTTGACCTGTTTACTCAGGTTGACTTGAAGCTTAGCTGAAAAATCACCCAGGTTTTGTTGGACTGAGAGTGGAGGTGAGGAGGGCTTAGAATTTGATTCCATATTGTTAAAGTCTTATTTCAAAAGCCTGTCTGTGGATGACAAAGAAACAGAAAAAGCAGAGTTCTGACGTGTCCTTGCTGCTTTGTGAGCTCATGATTTGGGATGTGCCCAGGTGAGGATGCCAAACTCATAAGCAAATGACTTTACAGCCCTGAAAATGAGTCTACTGCTACAAGTTGATGTTAGCAATAGCCCTTAATAAATATGCTAGTGTAGTCTTTTAAAGCCTACTTTAAAAGCTGAAAACACAACAACTCGGAAGCTATTAATGATGCCAATGACTAGCCCTTGTAATTCTGGACCAAAGAATTAAAAAGCCATAGTGAGTGAGTGCTTACAGAATGGTGGGGGGGGGGCAACACTGTTAGTTTACAACATATCCCAAAATTCAGCAAAAAGTATGAACATAAATGCTTTCAAAATTTTTAATGACTCAGTGTTTCATAAAAATATGGAGGGGAAAATGATTTCACAAAAGATAAAGACATCATTTCAATTAAATAACTCATCCATGCCTGGAAAAGCCACCCTCTGATTCACATTTTCCTCTATTGTATCAATCCAGCAGAAGCTGGTAATGATTCTGATTGCAAGTATCTAATTTTACTTTAGTCAGTAAAGGTAAACTGAAGAATGCAGGGTTTTTCCATCAACCTTTGTGCCTGCTTTTGTATCCCTGCTTGCACATATGAAAAGACCTAAATAATCTTCATCTCTGATACCTGGTAGCCTATAGCTATACCAATGCAGCCTGGTAGAAGGAAGGCTGCCTTGCTTTTGTTGCTTTATGAAATGCTCCACTTTTATTTTTTGGGTTTTTTCTGTGACCAGCAAATTGCTAATGCCTCTGACTGGCAGGCAGGATTGCCTGATCCTCATTGCTGCAGTTCTGCTACCAATGCCCAGGGCTGAAAAGAATTTTTAACAGCATGAAAGACAGGCTGAATATGACTAGGCGGTAGATTTGGGGTTGGACTTTTTTTTCCTGAGGACTTTGTTTCAGTTTCTTTCATGTCATATATTATCTCTAGGCTAGTGAGGGAGGCAAAACTAAGTGTTTGTTGTTCTTTTGATTTTTTTTTTAAAGAGAAATTCTCCTCTCCCTTCAAAAAGGATTGACATCGTGGACCACACTTCCAAGGGGGGGAAGTTTCTTCAGTTTTCTTTTCTTCACCAGCCTGCTGGGCACCTTTGTGGAGGTTGAGAAAACTTCTGCATATATCTGGCAATCCTAATAACCCACTCCAAGCTAGAGAAGGTGAAACCCACAAAAATTATCCAAGAATTAAAGACACGGCATCTCCAATATTTCACATCATTTGAATGTGAACAATGAAATCCAGCAACCATCACTCTTGACTGTATAAAAATTGTGCGTGAGCAGGTAAGCAGTTTAAACAAGAAATACAGTGCCAAAGTCATCTCTGCTATAATGTCCTCAAATTCGCTGGAGTTATAGTAGGGATTGATTTGTTTCATAATGTTTGAAGACTGGAGGAAAAAATAAGTTAAAGCTTTCTGACAGAAATTCCAATCAGCATTGAAGAGAAGAGGTGAATGAATACTACTAAACATAAATTTAAAAAAAACCCCAAACTTTCTTACCTGCTTAAAGGTTTAAATGCATTTTTTTAATCAAATTTTCCTCTCTATGCAGTGGCTTTGCTTAGTGAAAGTTTTACTGGCACAAACAGGTTGGAAAAATGAACTTTACAGCCAGGCACAACTGATAAGAGGAAACATTTTTTTTATTCCTAAGTGAACATTTGCATAAACTGTGCAAATGTATATATCCACAACAAGTGTATATATCTACAACAGTGGCAATAGAAGAGCTATTGTGATTAAACTCAGCTCAAATATTCTGCAGTATGAACTTGTGCAACTATGGAGTAAAAAGAAATATTAGTGAAATAAGTAGAAAAAAGGAAATTGAAGTCTACTTGTAGATACATATTTGAGAGCAAAAATAGAAACTAATCTGTACACTTGAATTATCTGCTGTGAAATACTTAGATTTGGCCCACTATAATGGATTAAGATGAAGAACTGATACACTGTTATACAACGCATGCTTTCATTTAAAACCTATTCCAGTCAAAATAGAAGTATTTTGAATTTTTCTAAACATGTCAATTATGAAACCTGTGGCCAGTTGCCTGATGCTAAGAGAGAAATGGGAAACTTTGATTAAGCTCTTTGTGAGTACAGTACAATAAATTATTCAGCAAAACAGTTGCAACATCTACAAAAGCAACAAGCCTTAGTTTCTGGCCTGATGCTGTGATAAAGGAAGTATAATCTTCTGTATTGTCCATCTCCTACAGATTCCCTTTTCATGACCATAATTGAAAAAATTACTGAGAATTACTTCAGTATTGTCTTTCCAGGGTTGGGTTTTACCAATCTGCTGAATAATTTACACTGAAGCTAGTGGTTTTTCTAAATACTTTTGACCTTTAAGGTGAAATAACCCCATCCATTATCTTCAATGCTAATTTTTATAGCTGCTAAACAATTTTCCAATGCAGCAGGCCATTTTTATATCTTGAAAAACTACTAATGATACAAATGGTTGATTATGGTTTATAATGGCAATAAACCTCTCAGTATTGGTTGTTACCAAAATAAACTGCCATTCTGTTAAATGTTAAATAACAAGTCATAAACTGCTGAAAACGACCAATTTCTTGTGGATTATTGCCTGAATAAATTTTAGTAGGAAGTGCAGATCATGAAGTTGTGGGCAGCACATCAGTCCTAAAGAAATTTTATATATTTTAAAAAGCTGAAGGATCTCCAGAACATGATGCAGGTGTTGAAATACATTAAGCAACACAAAATAAATTGCCTGATACTTTATTTTTTTGCAAGACTATTGTTACCTTCAGACACAAGCTATTGCTGTTTTCCATTGTTTCTTCAGGCATTGAAAAACCCTATCAATACCAGCACTCTGAGCCCACTGAGAAGGCAGAGAGGAGCCTGTTTAGATACAAAGCATCTATATGAGAATCTGCACAGAAACAGACGTGTTAGTATCTGCGCTGGAATAATTACTATTGCTAATCTCAAAAGCAAAAACACTGTCAAGTATTCATAGCACAGACGCCATCTTCCCAACAGTGAGTGACAGAAGACGTCTTCACCATAGCAACGAGTGTTATCTCCTAAGAATAACATTAACCTCCCTTGTTACTAGTTTTAAATCCTTGAGTATAAAAAGCAGTTGCAAGGCATGTGTGCCTTGATTGTGCATTTTCATTACTTAATATGTACCGAGTGTGTATTAGCTGAAGTAAGACTAAAAAAAGACATCACCAGAAGAGGAAGCAATTAAAGGGCTGGATATACAACCATTAATAACCCAGGCCTGGAAACATGATCAGGGAGAGGTCTTCTGTTCATGCTCATGAAATCAGACCTCTCCACAGAGAAGCCTGGCAGAGAGTGCTCTTCAACAGCAACATCCTCCCCCTCCATCCTCAGGTTGATTTTGACTGTCGGAGAGTGATGGGAAACAAGAGCAAAAGGAGAAAAGGAGAGAGGGTTATTTCTAATTCTGTCCTTTCCCTTCTGCACCTCCCTCTCCACACACTCTTTTCTCAGGCAGGGCTGAAATCCAGGAAACTTGAACCAAATATTTTAGCTATTTTAAATTGCTGCATTATGCATTTTTTCAGAATGTCACCAAAGCTTTTTCAAGTAAAGCAGATGAAATTCCCCTCATAATAGCCCTGCAGGATATGGTGATATCCTGGGAGTGCCATAAAAATGCCATTAAGAGACATTTCATTCTGGCCTCTGGAGGCTCTACACTTATCTATTTTGACTTAAACTCTTTCTTCCATCTCTGCAAGAGAGGAACATGACACAGGAGTTGCACAAAATGAACTCAGATCAGGGAAAACATTGTAAATCAAGACTTGCTAGAGCTAAATCATGTTCTCTCTCTTGATCTCTTATCTGATAACTTTTATCCAAAGTGGTATTGAGGAAGTTAATTGCAAGTGCTAAGATGAATCTTTAGGAAATGTCATTCTCCAGAGCCTTCTCTCCACTGCTCCCCCAATCCCATGCTGCAGGTTTTTTTCAAGTCTTCAGGTATGAAATGGTTATCTTGTGAATTTTAACCTCCTTATCCTTTCCTACAGAACTGTTCAGACAAAGAAGAAAACTGTAGCTTTTCATTTGCAAGATTTAGGAATCCAGAGAAGCAGAGCATGAAGGGGAAAGGAGGTGGCTTTCTGAATTCAAACACTCGCTGTACTTGGCAAGCTAAAGACAAAGGTAAAAAAGGATGATGTATGTTCAGAGACTGAAATACTAGAGACAGTCTTGGATTAGAAACAGGCTGAAATTCCTGTTGTAAACTTCTAATTACCTTGTGTCGCGTGGCTTCTACATACACTATCTTGCAAAGATAGTGGAGTTGTCAGAATGTGTTTAGACAGCTTTAGGCATACAAAGAACAGGTATTGATAAAGATTGTGGGAGACCTAGTTACTCTCTCAAAATAGGTATCATAAAACTCTTGGTGGCAAAATATTGCAACTTACCCTTTGCCAGTAAGCATTTTAATATTCTCAGGTCACCAAACTAACAACAGAGCCTGTTGTTACTTCATTGAAAGAGCACAGGCATCAGCTGACATGCAAATGTTTGAAGGAAGACCGGAATGTAATCAAGAGCTGTTGGGAAAGATCAGGTTATATCACACTGAAAGGAGAGCTCTTCCCTCCCAGGTAAGACAGATGAGTAGGAAGGACATTACAGTCCATGCAATGCATTGAAAAACCCATAAGGCTACTGCTGGTTTAAATGTGAGCAAATGATTGTACCTGCAGTATAGACACATTGAACAACATTGAGACAATCCAAGATCCTAGAATCCTCTGCTCCGCTACTGCTCTGCTCTGCAACAGGCACAAGGAGGGCTGCATGTGGTCAGTTTCCATCACTGAGGGTCTCCAGTGCTGTGTCCAGACACAACCAGAATCACCTACACCCTGGCAGAGCTTCACAGACCAGCACCAGCTGGTCAGTGGAAAGACCAATAGGTAGTCTTTAATCTTCTCCTCTCGCCCTCAAGAACGACCTTGATCTGCTGTCATGCTGCCTCCTCTGCAAGTGATTTGAGACATCCTCTCTGCTCTGTGCCCTGTGAGAGAAAGGAGAATCTCCTGGAAAATCCAACTACTGGGCTGTAAGTTTCTGGCCAAACTCTGCGTACACATTAAGTATTTTGTGATAGCAAGGGTCTTCACTGCTAGTGCTCTGAGGGTGGCTAGTGGTCTTGGTGCTGCACAAAACATTTTGGCAGGTGTGAGTGTCCTTCAAAACAAAATGGGAAGTGTCCTTCTGATCTTTTTGTGTTTAGCTCAAGTGGACTCAAGCCCAGATTTTGCATGTCTTTGAAATGTTCCACAGAATATGTCCCATGTCAAGGGAAGAGATAGGAAGTCTTGAATATTGTCCTCTGCTCCAAAGACTGTTTGCTTAAAACACAGCAATGACCTTTGAACCAAGAACAGGAAACTCAGTTTCCACCACTTGAGGAAAGACCTACCACTCTTGTTTGCATTTGTTACCTGCACAACACACTGGCATCTCTGCTTTGCATGGACCTACTGGGAAGCCGTGTTTGACCCGTCATGTGTGATGGGGGTTCTCCATGTAGGTTGCAGTTCTGCTACACATAGTGTGCATCTGCGAAGGGCTTAATTGTGGTGATGCACAAAGAATTTTGTGAAATTAATTTTTATTAACCAGCAATAACGAACCCTAGCAATATGCACTGGAGTGATTGGTATGCATGCAATGAGGTGGGCTAAATAAAATTCATAGGAGGGAAGAGGCCCCATCTGCTTTGACATCAATGCAAGCACAAACAGCTTCTAACATTTGCACACCTAAAACCAAGTAAGTTACCATCTTGCTGATACCTTGAGCAGTGGCATCAGAGCCGATTGGATACAGCATCTGAATTTGTGTGTTATCTGCTTCAAGATCCAAGTGATTTTGCGTTTTAATGCATCAGAGAAATGGATGTGAGTCTGGATACTGAGCCACTGCGTGCATGGCGATCTTGATTGCTCAGGAATACCTTACAGTTATGGACATATGGGGAGGGAAAGATATTCCTAAACCATTTCTGTTATGTGGCACAGAAAAATTATTCAAAAGTACCACTGGATTCGGTGGTCTAGTTTTTCCATCCCTCATCTTGACACTGTGCACAGTTAGGGGCAGCACTTGCACAGGCAAGCATCAGAATTGGCATAAGGCATGAGCTGTGTGTCTTTTCAAACATATCACATCCATGGAGAGATATGTTAAATGTCTACGTGAGGAAGCACAGCCACTGCATCTGCTGATCCCAAGCAGAGGTCTGTAAAGGTCATAATTTTTTTCCTTGGTGCCACTGTGGTTTGTATATTCACCTCCAGTATCCATTTAATTTTTGAACTTTAGTTGTAACTGGCATAGCTACTGATGAGGCATTAAACAGTGTTATTTTCACACCACTGCTGGCATCCACATTACTTTTGGGCAAGAGCATGAAATTGTTTATAAGCCAAGTAAGATGGCTAGCTGACAAAACCAGAAACAGGTAGGGAGAGTGTGTGGGAAGCAGAGGAGGGGTGTAAAAAGTAAGCAGTGTGAAGCAAGAGAGAAAAAAAATCTTTTTCTGAACACATTTTTTCTAAAGGAGGAGGAAAAATATCTAACCTTTATTACAAAGAGTTTTCCTTTTGGTGTTTTTCTTTTTTCTGAACATGGCAGAGTAGATTCATCATGAAATCTAGCAAGAGAAGTGAGCTTTGATGAGAGATACACTTAATGTTTTATTTGCTCAGTGTCTTGAGAGCTGTACTAAGACTAGGGTTAGAGGTCATTAAAGAAATGCAGGCTTCTTTTGTTTTGAAATCACTTAAGGACACATATTTTATATTTTGTATGGACAGTTTCTTCTGTTTTTGTATTTTGCACTGACAGTCTCTTCATACAAAGCAATCAGTATTTTGTGTGTGTGTTTCTTTACATGCAAGCGCAATCAAGACAAAAAACCAAATTCACAAAAAAGCATTTTTTACACAGTTATACTATGCTGTAACACTGGCAGTAGCAAGTGGGAGCTCTTTGGGAGGAAAGCACTGGATAGGTATTACATGATACTATTTTCTGACCACTATTTTCTTCATACACTTTGAAGCAGATAGATGTTAAAAGGTGGGCTCACTGAGCCAACCTGTTTTCCTCTCTATCTGCAAGTAGACAATAAAAAGCACAGGCTGGGGTATGTGTGTTTCCTACCACATGTTAGCATTTTTACTGGCCAGTCTGCATTCTTTCTTTAGGGCTCACCACCCTATATTGATATGCAAGGGTGCTCCATGCTGTTGCAGTGCCATGCCATGCAGCTCGTCCAGGTGTAACATCACCTTTTTGCGCCCTGTCTGAGGTAGATGGGACCCCTTGGAAACTTGCACATCCACCTAGGGACTCCTGAATGCTCAAACACAGAGAGCTAATAGGCAGGTGTCCCACCAAACTGAGCCAGGGTCCTGCCCACCCAGTCTCCAATAATGGTATATGGATATCCCACAACTACATGCCAGGCAAGGAGGCACCAGGCAGTGGGCTGTCAGTGGAGTCCCAGTAAGCAAAGGCCTTTGCTTTGGCAGCCAGTCTTTATATCCCTTTTCTTTTTTTTCATCCATTTCCTCTGTCTACAGCTGTTCTCATTATCTTTATGAATGCCCCATTCCAGTGCTCTGCTGGATTTCAGAGTGTGACTATGGAAGAGGTCTGACATATCCTGTGGCACACAGGACAGGAGCAGAAATGTATCCTCAGGACCATTCCCAAATTATCCTCATTTTGTGAAGCTGTCAGAAAACGCAGTAATGACCTTGCTGTGGAAAGGCAGTTTTGAATGGCAGTTTGTTTTATGACTTTTAATTTATTTCTCCTTCAGTTGTTGGTCTCATGATTGACTCCTCCTTCCCGCTCCCACTCATGCTGTGCGGTGTCGTTCTGCAACAGCTTTCCTTACATTTCACTGTATGCAGCCTCATAATTTTTACCCCTGTGAAATGCTTTGGCATCTAGGCAGTGAGGAAAAATCTGTGTAACAAGCCTGATGCCTTTAGAAATATTTTGTATGTTCCTCTGCAGAGGATAGAAAGTGTTTTAAGGGGAAAGTATTCAGTGGAAAAAATGTATTGGTCCATGTCACATGAACACTGTTTGAGAGTTACAGATTCCTGCCCAAAACATAATAAAACATAATAAACAACCCTCCTGCTAGCAACCTGCATGAGAAGCCACAGCTCAGCTGCCACGAGGGTTGAGGCTTAGTAGGAAAAGGACAGGGAGGAGAGGGCAAGAAAGAGAGGATCCCTTAGCCCCCTCCAAGCAGATGACATCCTGCCTTCCTCATTCACATGCTTGGACAGTGTGTGACACAGGTATCCCTGCAAACCCTGAACTCATGCTCAAATGAAGCAGCAAGCTGTGAAGGAGATGCTCCTGCTTGGCCCTTTCCCAGGCTTTGCTTGCAAAAAGCAGAAACAGCTGATGCTGAGCGAATGTGGGATGATACTTGTCCTGCATTCCCTCCACCCACTGCATGACCTCCCTGGTGGGGATGTCACCATGGCTACCCTAGGGCGGGGAAGGAGGCCTGTCTCCTACCTCCCCTCTTGCTGTGACAAGGTACCCACCTTTCTCTGCACCATAGCTGCCCAGATAGCACTTTCCTCAGGAAAAAAAAAAAGTGTTGTGGGCAGTGGAAGTAGCCATGGGTTGCCTTTGAAGCGTCTTGAAGCTCTCAGCTGATGTGCATGCATGTCTCACTCTCCCATTAAATGATGGGAAGGGAGGTCAGAAAAGCTCAATTGGAAACAACTGCCAAGGATAGCAAATTCTTACAAATTAACGTGTCTTTTGGGAAGAAGAAAGGTAGTGCAATTTTGATGAGAAAGGCTGCTTTCATTTTGGGCCTAATCCTGCAAGGTGCTGAGTGCCTTCAGTCCTCATTCATGTTGATGGGAACTGACTGTCCTCAGTCTACCTGGCAGGCATAGTTGCAAGGTCAGTTCTTGTTCCCCTCTCTGCTGCAGTCTGTCACTTCGATTCCTAAAGAATATCTTATTTGATGCCATCTGTAGCCCAGGGAATTAATGAGTTTTTCTTTCAGAGTCTTCCCATTTATCCCCAGAAAATCAGAGGGACAGACCTTTCCTTCTGCTAGAAAATAAACCTCTAGGAAGATGAAGGAAAAGAGCTGGTTGAGTGCTTGTACTGTCCCTTTCCCAGAGTGGGGAGGGGTTTGGACCTGCTTTGGGTCTCTGCAAGCTATGCTGAAAGAAGGGGCAACTATTTGGTGTCTGGCTGCCCTCATGGGCTGCAGTTCTTTCCTATTTCAAAGCATTGCTAACCCTCAGCGAGCACTTCTGAGCAGGGACCATGCTGTTCCTCAAGAAATGGATGTGAAGCATGCTTAATGCCAATGACATCTTAATCACATGGTCTTTGAAAAGCGAAAAGGCCAAGACAAGTACTTCTGTTAGCATGAGAATGATAGTATTTGATAAATAGGAACTGCATGCATGTAGTTTAGCTGCTTGTATGCTGAGCTGTGCAATTCAAAAATGTAAATGGGGTGCTTATCAGATGAATTATTTTCCAAAAGCACAGGCAAAATTACAGTAATTACTTTTCCTCCTGCTACATTATCTGTATTCCCAAGAAACTTCATAACTTCATACAGAAAATAAATAAATATTTACTTAAAAGATCAGAACAGCTGAGTAAAGGTTCCTTTCACTTCCCACAAAATCAGCATTTCTCATGAACAAAAAGCTATTCTTGACAGCACAAGCTTTTCATGGGGAGCAGGGAGGAACAGGTACTGTCAGTGGAAACTTTTTTCAAGGAGATCAGTAGATACTAGATTTTCAGGAAGCTATAGTTCCCCTAAATTCCCACTTCTTTGACATGCCCTTAGCTGAGAAAGGTTTCCCCTACTATTCCTCTTTCAGCAACTGTGTGCTAAGGCCCAGGTTCTTAGAAAAAACTGCCAAGGTTATTGCTTTGGAATAATCAATATGAAGGAACCACCATTTTAATGTGAAATCAAGATTCATCTACTTTGTCAAACCACAGCACTTTTTCTCCCTTAAGCCTGCTCATATATATGCATTTGTTTATATTTTGTGATTCACAAAGAATAAATCTTAGGGACTGGCTTTAAAGTATAAAAAAAAAATTAAAAAATTCATCTGCCAGGGCTTGTTCAGCTCATCAAACTGTGTAGATCATGGTGTAATTCTAATCTAACTGGTTCTACAGCATCTCAGGCCTCCACAGACAAATAATAAGCAAGCCTTATAACACCCCCCCATCCATCCCAAATGTAAGCTTTTTAACCTATTTTAGTTCCTTTTTTATTCTTACATATGAAAAGCAAAAAAATTTCTTGGGCACTTGGGTCCTTTGTTACTCTAGTGTGATAGTGCCCACAGTCTCTAACATGCTTATCCTAAAAATTTCCCCATATAGTAGAAAGTGTGATTTTGTTACAACTGAGAAACTGAAGTGCAGGAAAGTTAGACTTTTCTCGTGGCCACCTGGGAAAGTCATAAGGGGTCATGAGCTCAAGCCATGAATTCAGCCGGGACCTTCTTGCTTCCTTTCAAGCTTGCATTTAAGGAAAATGGTTCACAGTCACTCTCGCATCTCTGACCTGGGAATAATGCAGTGTCCTCAGGGGGTATGTCTGGATCTAAGACAACCTGGCTGACTGTACACTGAGGCAGCCTCAGCATTCACCCCATTCGTCACCCTGTTCACCATGAGCTGTGAGGATGGGAACAAGGAGCTGGGCAGTGCTACATGCTCTAGCAAAAAGCCCAGAAGGACATCTATTCCCATTGTGATAGCACCAGGATCTGGGACTACCTCCAATTCCGAGGACACTGGTTCAGCCTCTGAACTAACCTTCACATAAAATGCAAGCATGTACCACACTTGAGTTAACATGTGGGTGCTTGGTAGCTGAGCAGAGGCCTTATAATGGAATCCATGTCATCCCCAAAATGTCCATTTGAGCCTGAGTAAGTAATCAACATGAAAATTCAAGCTCATCCATTTCGGTTCATGCCCTAAGTCCATGGAGGAGTCATGAGAAACATTGCTGTCCTGTAACACATGGGTGCAAATAGTTGGAAAATAGCTCAAAAGATATCAAGTAGCTAATTGAACATCATGACTGCACCACTGCATAAGCTCCTTGAAGGAGCAGCAAAGGGTGAAAATTGCTGATGGCAATTTCCACAGTAGAGTAATTTTGCTCAGAGGCAGAGAGTGGTGAAGGAGAGAGAATATGTATGTCAGCGTGGGAGAGGGTGAATTTGTACAAGAAGGAGTGCATTAGAGTATGCGTGAGTGTGGAGGAGGGTTAGAAGTGAGTTTTTCAGAATTAGGGTAAATTCTGCATTCATAGTAGAACTTGGCAGAGAAGTTGCATGTGTGCATATGCACACAAGTTTGGGCTTGGTCATCTCAGGGTCCTTGGTGGTTTTTAAGATACTTCTCTGGAATATATTTCCAATTCTTGTAAGTGTAGGGAAAAAAAAGCCTTGAAGGTGGGACTGAAGGCCAGCTGAAGATACAAAAATGTAGCAGGGATTTAGAAAATACATATAAAAGTAGCAAGATTCTTTTTTCAGAGAGTGGAAAGATGGAGAGGGGGAGATGTCAAGGGGGGATGTTGCTATAACTGGCTGCTGGAAAGAGGCTGGCGCATAGGCAATATTTTTCAAAAGAGGAAATATAGGGTGGGTAGGCATTCCACCTCCATCACTTGGCAGAGGAAGACATATAGAGGGTACTGTGTCACTGAGAATAAGGAATAGGAGTTAAATCGGCACAGGTTCCTCCTTCCTCTCTCTTTCACCATACCAGTGCGTTCAGGTAGGCAAAAAGAAGATGCTGTTTGCTGTAACTCAAGATCATTGGATGTACACAGGAGCACACTGCTTCTAAGAAATCAAAGGTTGAACCCGTGAGAAATGATGTTCTACAGCAATTTAGTAGAAAATATCTCTTTATTGAGATGTGCAGTGAAGTAAATCCAAGGTCTTTGTGCACACTGCATCTCTCCAAAATATATGTCAAGCTAAGTCAGATGTTTAGGCTCTGGTTCCTACTCATTGCTGGTTTCCCTGGTAATCGACTCTAGCAGTATTCCAGCTTTGAGACTCTTAAACACAAATTTTTGGGCTCATTTCCAGTCACTTATCTTTCCAGTGGGAGCAGTCTATTTCTTACCTCTCCCACTTAGGCACAGCAATTTATACTTCTGATTCATGCTGTGGAGGACTGAGGGGAAGATTTTACAGTGGTAATACCAATTGTCCCCTATCCCACAGTAACTTTAAAGTGCTTAGCAAAACCTTGAGAAGTGTGGGAATATATGACAGGAAAACAAAGTGTCCATGTAAGAATCAGAATTGCCCTTTACATTTCCTTTAGCCCCAGAAATCAAGTTTACAAAGCCAAAGTTTCTTCTAATTAAGAAAACACCTTGCAAGGCAAGGATTTCACCTTTAAAGATGTTTCCTTTACCTCCATTTCTGAAAGCATCCAAGAGTGAAGCAAATATACTCTCAGTGGTCATTGATTGTAATAAGTCATTGATCTCTTGGTCAGTACCTAAAATACTTTACTCTGACTGCATTAACCTATGGATGAATTTAACTGTACATTAAGTTGTTTGTATTTCCTTATCCTTTGCAGTGATTCAATGCAGCATTGGCTAAGGATGAACAACATGTATTAGGGCACTTTGTGTGGAATAGCTGTATTCCCCAAATTTTCCACAGTTAGAACTCCTAGCACCAATAGTCCCCACAGCCAGTGTTAGGATCACGTAAAGGATTAAGAAAGACCATCATTCCCTGATTTTGTCCTTTTTTATTACTTCTATAAGGGAAATGGAATACAATCCCAAGATTTGGGCTGACTGCACACTGACCTTACAGGGCATGGCCAAATTATTGGAGATGAATGTTTCTCTCAAGATGCTATTTTCTATTATGGTCTTTTTTAGGAGTGGAAACCATCTGGGGCTGACTGTCCAAATGGAACTCAATATCTAGAACCTTTACAGCTTTATTACGTGCATGTGGCAATAATTACTTGCAAAATAAAGGCTGTGTAGATTGTGTTTTACCAAATGATTTAGATATTTGTGATGGATCTCCACCTGTTCAAGTTTTGATTGCCAATTCACTCTATACGGAAGAAATATAGGAAAGGATCAACATTGTGTAACTAGGGTAAACACCTCTTGATCTCCCAAAAGCTGCTTAACTGGTTCCCATTGTGAAATGTCCTCTTGGCTGTGGACTATCACAAACTCTACATATGAATTTTTAAATTGGTTCAAAGTATTAGTCCACAAGCTGCCAGCTTCTCTTTGGAATAATTTAATGGTAATGTAGTTAAAGATAGCACTCAAAATAACCTCTTTAAGATTCCAAATCATTAACAACACACACTTGCATAAATTCCACTTCCAAATAAGACTTTTACAAGATTCCAAAAAGTTTTGCATGTTAGAGCCCAAATTCGTTCATGCACAACTCAGAGTGATACTGTATAAGGTAAAGAAATGATTGAAAAGTCATCAAGGCTCATAGGCCAAAAGCTATAAGAACCTCAAAGCACTTTTTGGCTATGGATGAAATTAGTATTTTTATAGACAGGAGAATTAAGTGGGAATTCTGGGTCTCAATTTCCACCTTGGCTCTGGCAGGCAGATATGGTCCACGTTAGCCTAAGCTAAATCCCACACAAATGAACTCATAGGTGTCTGCAATGAGGATGACTAAGCTGCTATCATACCCCTGGTGAGTGGAGTCTGGGGAGCTACTCAGCTGGCTGGATACAGAAGAGTGTACCTCTCCCTAAAGTAGGCATCTACATATGGGTAGCTGAACAGTCCTGCAGACTTTCTCAAACTAGGTTAGAGACTCACTTTTCCACTGCCTGTAATGGGAACATCGGCACTCTGCTCAAACGCCAACCTGTACCTTTGAGAGTGTAAAACTAGGGCCTCATCCTTTGCAGAACCTACATGTCTTTGAGCTGGGTAAGCAAAGGCTTCTGTTATGTCTCTGACTCACTCCTTGTAGACATAGATGGGTTTGGAGATCACCTGAAAGACATTGCAATGCAAGACAAACTGGATGCTGTGCCATGCAGTCCTTGTAGCCTGACCACTCCTATGCAAGGGAGCACTGGGCATTATTAAGGTTCGGGTCCTGAGATCCCTTTCCAAGGAGGAAGGACAATGCAGACCTGCAAGCCTCTAGTCTTTGTCTCGAGGCTGCTGAGCCACTCTGTGTTTATTTCCCAGTTTGGTTTAGGTAGGACAAGCTGCTTGGTGCACATTGCTGATCTGGGCTGCTGGGCAGTCTGTAGACTAGCTCCAGCTCAGTCCTCCAGAAAAGAGCTGAGGAATCCAGAGAGCACAGTGTCATGAAGATATTTCTGAGTTTTCTGTGGCCCTGGGAAGAGCTTCATGAGTTTCTTCCATGGTTCCCTCAGCCCACTCTTTCAATTTTCCTCACTGTACTGAGATAGTGGCTTCTCTATTGGGGGCAATGGAGAAGGATACCCAACTTTTCTGGAGGCTAAGGTCTGACACTCATATGTGTATGTGTTGAATCCTAACAGAGTTGTTTGTTTTACAATTGATTGCATATTGGTATTTTGAGAAAAGAAACATTCAGTCTATCTTGCACGTTGGGACTAGTTCAAACAAGTGTATAATGGTTAGGTTGTGATCAGCCTACTTGGGAGGCAGTAACTTTACACTGGAGTTAGTGCAACCAACTCTATAACAATTTTTTACATTGATCTACCACATCTAGTTGCATCCAGACTTGCCATTAAAAACACATTCATTGATTGGACTGTCGTTACCTGGGATGACACTGCTGATGTTCAGTGGATAACTTCCTTACCCTCACAGAGATGAGTCATTGCTGGTGTGCATGTGCTGATGTAAAAAGCGTAACAACCTTTGGCCATGATGACTGGGTGGAGCAGAAGCTGAAAGTGATGGAAACCTCTCTGCAGCTGATATATGAGTGGTATGATTCACCTCCAGACCACGTCTATGAATCTACTGATCCTCAGACTGCCTAAGGCGTGATGACCACCCACTCCTTCCAGCAGCACATCTTCAGCAAGACTCTTCAATGGATGCAACAATATCACTGCTGTAAAAGATCATTACCCTACTGAGGGCAAAGAAGGTCATGCTTGCGACCTCTGCTTTTGCCAAAAAGAGCTGCACTCTACCAAGCTGTAAGGCTAACTTGGAGTATGAATTTTGACAGTAGTTGAATGACCAGTCATTAGAGCAGATTTTGGTAGATCAACCAATTTTGAAGTGTTTTCCTCTTTCAATACAAGTAGGAAATATCAAAACAAACTGCCTGGTTCAAAAACTAACTTCTTCATGGTTAGTTGTGTAACTCCTTGCTCTATGGTGCAGTAGATGCCCAAAGTTTGCATTAGTTCCCCAAAGAAATAGAATAAATTAATGGAAGAAAAATTCATTAAGGGAAAATAAACATATGGTCATCAGCTTTGGAAGCCACTACTGGGTGTGGGTCCTGGGATGTTTAAGACTTGGTCTAACCCATTATGTCTGCTTTTACAATTTACCCTCTTTCCCATTTTGAGAACAATATTCTTCATAAACAAAGCTACATTTCGGCCTTAGAAGATTTTACAAGATACACTTTTTCCTGTTTCCAATGTAGAAAAATTGGAAACAAGAGAACAGTGAAGAGCAGTGTTTACCTGGCTCCAACACTACAAACCCATCGCTGCAGGGCACATGCAAAGCAGATGCCAGACTCAGAATTACTGCTGTGCCTGATGCATCACCATCACAGCCTGAGTATTAGAGGTGTGGATGTGTGTGTGTGGATCCTAGTGCTAAGTCTTTCCTGGGACAGCACAGGAGTAGAAAACTGCAACAGCTGGAGTTTGGGTTCAAATTCCCGTTTAGCAAACTACATCATTCTCTCAGGGCTTCTTTGTATTTCCTGACCTCCTTCTGGCAAAAAACCCCAAACAACTGCTGGCTGGTATTGTATTTTCATGTGTAAGTTTATTTATTTTTTTGTATGTCCAGGATCGTCTTTGTCTATCTGTCTTGGGACATGAAAGCCACCTATGTCCCTTCCACATCAGGGCAGCTCTCAGAGTGGCTGTGACTGGTCACTTCACAGCTTGCTTTGCTTACCTTACAGCAATCCTCTTTTTCTGTCAATACTTGGGACAGGCCCATCACTTTGAAAAAAGTTTTAGATTAAATCTAAGGAATGGGAGGGAGTTTACATGATTTGAGCTAGCCCAGCACTGTATAGGGTCATTAAACAACTATTTTTAGAAACTATTTTCTTTTAAGATGCATTTATGAGGTTTATCTATATAGCTTTTTCCCCTAAGTGTCTGGGATTGGAAGCAGTATGAAAAGTCATTTCACGTTTAAAATAACATCACATTCTCCTGGCTGGTGATAAATATGGAATTTGACACTAGGGAAATGCTCCTCTATTAATCTGACCAGCTTTTTTTTTTTTTTTTTTTTTAATTTGTCCCTTTAGAAACATTCTTGTAACCCCTTGGACATAATTTTTTCTTTTCCTCCTCAGAGATCCTGAGATGATATTGAGTTACTTGGCAAATTAGATTTGTCAGCTTTATTTCTGGTTGCTGTCTACATTAATTTCATAATTAAAACCCAAAGATGTGTGTCTAATATGTATGAATCTACAAAAAACAGAAGGAGGAAGTATGCTTAAACCCATACAAAAGAAGTAGTTTGACACGTGTCAGCATTATGTTTCAGTGCAAGAAAGGAAATATTTTTTTGGCACAGAGCTCAGAGAACATGTAGGCAAACCAAGCAAAAACTCATGAATCTGAAAATTAGTCTGTGAAGTGTTTGTAGTCACAGTCAGTTTTTGCTAAAACATTAAAATAAAAATTATTGGATTGCAGATTTGGTATGCACTATGGGGTTTTCTCATTTATACATCTGTTACATATGTTGCATTTTGCATATAAGGCTGGGATAGGGAAGGAGAAAAAAGTTTAATCAGGGAACACCTCTCTTACCCGCATCCTCTCAACTTCATTTTCCCCTGATTCTGATCATTCAATAAATTTTAAGCAAGGGGAAATATATGTTTCCCCCTCCTCTCCTCTATTCTATAATGTCTAGCATTATTATTCACCACATAAGCTATAGCAAGCTATTTGCTTTGTCTGCAGCACCATGACCTTTGTGTGACTTGCCTCTTTTGGAGGTGTTGTGAATAAATTACTGCCTGTGTGCGGTGGCAGTGGCAGTGGCAGCATTCTCTGCTGACTGATACCTTCCTGGAGTGGCGTTGCTTTCATGGGGCAGCAGCAGCAAGTTGGTGCTCTGCAGATTTAGGAGCACCCTGGTCACCACAGCAGTTGTAGTCCCTACCACTGAAACCCCTGCTTCATGTGGCAACATTTACTAGCTGTTGCCTTGTTTCACTAAAATCAGAAGGCTCTAGGGATGCTGACAAGCTGTGGTCTAGCATTTCCAGTGAGACACAGCTGAAGATGGGTCCGTAAATTCGGCACTCCCTTAATGAGTGGCAGTGCAGGATCCTGCACTGGACTGAGCACTAGATCTATCTGCTTGAGAGCCTAAATTGGGATGAGATAAAGTCACTTCCACAGACAATGCTCCAGCTCTCTGTGTTTTGAATAGTCATTATTGGCTGGATATTGTAACCCTTGATTTTCTAGCAGGTACCTGTGGTGAAGACCAAGTGCACTTTCCCCATGCTTGTTCCTCCTCAGCTAACTGCATATCACACACCTTGTCATGATGCCTGAAAAGCAGAGTGTCCTGAGTGAAAGGTGGAGGAAGTTCCCTTTTTCCGGCATGGCTACACTGTGAAGACAAGGTGCAGCCCTGTTTATAAGAGACCCATTGAGCAAAGGCTGGATTCTGCCCTTACTTGCCAAATGCCAGATGGAGGCTTTGTAGCTGCTTCCCCAGTCATATGGCAGAAGCTTTGCGTCACATTTGCTCTCTTGAATTTAGGTGCTGTAGTGTAGTCACATGAAGCTAGATACTGGTAACACATGGTCTCAGTCAGGCACTGTAGTTTGGGTTTCTTGTTTCTCATATTTGAATGAAAATTTAAGTAATTGCTAGCTTTTGGTACATCAGGACAAAATGACTCTGAGTAGGTAGCCTTTCATCCTTCAAGGCTAATTCATGTTATGAATTTATATAAATCTTTATGGGTTCTCAGTTGCAATTGCTTGTTCATTACTTCTTTGTAAATTGGGCGGGTTGCAATTTCAGGTATATTTGCCCTATGTATGAGATTATTATTATATGTAATTTACGTTGTGGCTTGGTAGACATTTTTCCTTTGCAATTCCCCTGTACTCATATGACTTCTAGTAAAATAAACAGAAATTACATAATGAACAAATTAAAAGGTATGATGTGCTGAGGAGATAAAAAGCTATAGTTGACTTGAATGGTCTTCATACCTCACACTGGCATATACACAAACTCATACCAATCTATAGACAAGATTATAGAATCATAGAATGGTTTGGGTTGTAAGGGACCTTAAAGATCATCTAGTTCCAAACCCTCCCTGCTATGGGCAGGGACACCTTCCACTAGACCAGGTTGCTCAAAGCCCCATCCAACCTGGCCTTGAACACTTCCAGGGATGAGGCATCCACAGCCTCTCTGGGCAACCTGTGCCAGTGTCTCACCCTCCTCACAGTGACAATTTCTTCCTTATGTCCAATCTAAACCTACCCTCTTTCAGTTTAAAACCATTGCCCCTTGTCCTGTCACTACATGCCCTTGTAAAAAGTCCCTCTCCAGCTTTCTTGTAGGTCCCTTCAGGTACTGGAAGGCTGCTATAAGGTCTCATATATGACGGATAGTGGCTTAGCCACTTCATCTACCAGTTCCCTCAGGATCTACTGATGCATCTCATCAGATCCCATGGACTTGTGCACCCTCAGGTTCCTTAGATGGTCTCAAACCTGATCTTCTCCTACAGCAGGTGGTTCTTCATTCTTCCAGTCCCTGCCTTTGTCTTCTGTGACTTGGGCAGTGCAGCTGGAGCACTTGCCAGTGAAGACTAAGGCAAAAAAGTAATTAAGTACCTCAGCCTTCTTCGTATCCTGGGTAGCCAGGTCTCCTGTTTCCTTCTGGAGAGGGCCCACATTTTCCCTGGTCTTCCTTTTATCACTGAGATACCTATAGAAGCTTTTCTTGTTACCCTTTATGTCCCTGGCCAGATTTAATTCTATCAGAGCTTTATCTTTCCTAACCTGATACCTGTCTGCTTGGAGAATTTCTCTGTATTCCTCCCAGGCTACCTGTCCTTACCTCCACCCTCTGTAGGCTTCCTTTCTGTGTCTGAGTTTGTCCAGGAGCTCCTTGTTCATCCATGCAGGCCTCCTGGCATATTTGCCTGATTTTGTCTTTGTTGGGATGCATTGCTCCTGAGCTTGGAGGACGTGATCCTTGAATATCAACCAGCTTTCTTGGGCCTCTCCTCCCTCCAGGGCTTTATCCCATGGTTCAATACCAAGCAGATTCCTGAAGAGGCCAAAGTCTGTTCTTCTGAAGTCCAGGATAGTGACCTTGCTGCGCACCCTCCTCGCTGCCCTGAAGATCTTGAACTCCACCATTTCATGGTCACTGCAGCCAAGGCTGCCCTTGAACTTCATGTTTCCCACCAGCACTTCCTTGTTGGTAAGGACAAGGTCCAGCATTGCACCTCTCCTCGTTGGCTTCTTTATCACTTGGAAAACAAGTTATCATCAATGTATTCTAGGAAGCTCCTGGATTGCTTATGCTGTGTTGTACCTCCAATAGATATTGGGGTGGTTGAAGTCCCCCCTGAGGACCAGGGCTTGTGAACGTGAGGCTGCTCCTATCTATCTATCTACAGAGGGCCTCATCTGTTTGGTCTTCCTGGTTGGATGGCCTGTAGCAGACCCCTGCTATAATGTCACCTGTCCCTGCCCTCCCTTTCATCCTGACCCATAAGCTCTTGGTCAGCTCCTCATCCATCCCCAGGTGGAGCTCCATGCACTCCAGCTGGTCACTGGCATGAGGAGGGCAACACCATCTCCTTGTCTCCCCTGCCTGTCCTTCCTAAAGAGCCTGTACCCTTCCATTCCAACACTCCAATCATAGCAGCCATCCCACCATTCCTCCGTGATGCAAATAAAGTGTGTTTCCATAGAAGCATTTAAGTTGGGCTCCCAATGAAGCTGACTTACTGGCTGGAACAGCTGGAATTCCTTTGTGCTGCTCCTCTGGTGCTCTCCTGCTGATCTGTGATCTCTCTCCAGGCTGTGGGCATCTATTGCTGGCACTGGCATCAAACTGGGAGGAGTGGAGGAGTGGGATAGATTGTGATTCCCTTCCTCTGGCAAATTTAGTTTAAAGCCCTCTTCACCAGCTTGGCAAACCTGTGACTAAAGATGCTCTTCCCCTTCTGTCATGGTTTAAGCCTGTCATGACCCAGGTAGGACAGTCCAGGGAGTTGTATTGAATTTGGAAGTCCTTCAGGCTAAATTACGGTGAAATGGCACCAGATGATCAGTTAAACATTTTATTCATGACAGAAGCAAACTGAATTTGGGAGCTATAACAGCAGGTGGCAGGGTTTCTCACAAGAGGAATTGGCATGGAACTACCTCATTGATACATGTAACCCATGGTGACCATAAACATCAATTCAGAGAATAAGGAGATCCCTCCCACTGATTCAGGAGGTTCAGAGTGGACCTCCTTGCTTTCTAGACTCCTTCTCAGAGAAGGGCCTAGGGGCAGCTGGATCAGCTCCTAGTCCCAGATTTGGTCAACGGTTTTATGTCTTAAAGGGATGAGGTGTAGGAGTTATGGAAAAGGAAAGAAAGAATGAGACAGAGAGAGAAAAAGGGAAAGAGAAAGATGTCACCAGTCCTGGGTCAAGTGTTGGTTCAGTCAGCAGAGGGGTCCAGTCCCGGTGGGCTTGCGCACATGGGGCTTCAGTTTATGTCCTTCTATCATCCTTGCCCTTCCTTCGGGTGGGCACTTGAATCATTAGGCTAATTAGGTGTCATGAGCAGCTTGTGAGCCTTTGGGCTTGGGGGTCATTTGGGGAGTAACTTCCCCTTCCCTGCAGACATGATCTTTCACCATATATAGTAAGCTGTCCTGCTCAGCACATCAGAACAGAGAGCTGTGCACGCTCCAGCACTGCCTCCCAGTCCTGTTGCTGATGCCTGCTGATCGGCTTCTTTTCACCTGGGGTTCCTTGCTCTGCAGGGTCCTTGTTAGCAGAGTTTGTTGTTAAGCAGAACTTGCCCCACCACAAGGTTTGAGCCATTAACTCAGTCTTTCACAAACCCCAGCCAGCAACTAAGCACCATGCAGCTGCTCGCTCACTCCTCCCTGCTCCCAGTAGGATGGAGAGGAGAACTGAAAAAAAGAAGTAAAAGTCATGGGTTGAGGTAAGAATGGTTCAATAACTAAAGTATAATAAATATAATGTAATGTAATGTGATATAATATAATATAATAATAATAATAATAGTAGTAGTAGTAATAAAAAGGAATATAACAAAAAAAGAGAGGGAAATAAAACTCCAGAAAAGACAAGTGATGCACAGTGCAATTGCTTACCATCTGCTGACTGATGCCTAAGCAGTGATCTGCCCCTCCCAGCCAACTCCCCCCAGTTTATATACTGAGCATGGCATTCTATAGTATGGAATATGCCTTTGGCTAGTTCGGGTCAGCTGGCCTGACTGTGGACCCTCCCAGCTTCTTGTGCACCTGCTTGCTGGCAGAGCATGGGAAACTGAAAAATCCTTAACTTAGGATAAGCGCTACTTAGCAACAAGTAAAACATCAGTGTGTTATCAACATTATTCTCCCGCTAAATCCAAAAAACACTATACCAGCTACTAAGAAAAAAATTAACTCCATCCCAGCTGAAACCAAGACACTTTCTCTAACAGATGGACCCCATCAGTCCCCAGCAGACCAGGTTTCTCAAAGTGAGTCCCATGGTCTAAGTAGCCAAACCCTGGCTGTGGCACCAGTCCTGTAACCATTTGTCGATTTGCCAGATTTGACTGGCCCTTTCAAAACCCTTCCCTTTGACCGGGAGGATTGAGAAAAAAACCTGCACTCCAGAGTCCCTTACCACCACTCCCAAGGCTCTGTAATCCCTCTTGATACTCCTCAGACTGCTCCTGGCTGTACCACTGGTGCCCACATGAAACAACAGCAGTGGGTAATAGTCAGCGGACTGTAGGAGTCTTGGTAGTCTCTCGGTGGCATCCCTGATACGAGTCCCTGGTAGGCAGCACACCTCTCTAGAGAGCACATCAGGTGGGCAGATGGATGCCTCCGTACCTCTCAGAAGAGAGTCACCTACTACTACCACCTGTTGCCTTTTCCTTATGGTGCAGGGAGCAGATTAGGCTGCCTTACCCAGCTCCAGTGTCTCTTCTGATGTGATGGGTCTTTCCTCTTCAGTCTGCAGAACAGTGAAGCAGTTCTGAAAGGGCACCTCAGGCTTTGGGGGAATTTTCTCCTCCTTCCTTGCAAGATTCCATTCTTCTGCATTATTGGCCCCACTCCCTTCTGTGTGTGCCCGTGGGGGAGTTTTTGGCTGTTTGGCTGTGGGTCCACTGCAGACTGCACTTGGAACCAGCTATCTAACTCCTTCTCAGCCTCCCTGGTGCTACACAGCCTTCTCACTGCCTCCTGCAGCTCAGCCACCTGCTGCAGGAGGTCCTCTGCCTGGGCACAGCTTCTGCAGGCAGCTCTGCTGCCTGTCCCTGCCCCAGGAGAAATATCCAGGCCCTTCCTGCAGTCTGAGGCCTGCACTGCAGCCTCTCCTCTCAGCAGCTCCGTCTGGGTGGGGGCATCGGCCACCACTGGGGTAGAGGGTGCAGACCCCCAGCTGGAGTTGCAGCCTTTGCTCTCAGGCGGGTGCCCGCCATTCTGCCTTGAGGGTCATGCAGGATGAGTGCCCTTGGCCTGTGCAGATGTGCTGGGTTAGGTGGACTTCAGGCCTCTCCACTCAGCCAGTGGAGGGTTCGTTCCTCCTTCAAAGAGGCTCCCTCCTGCACCAACCACCGTGCCAGGCCCTGTTTTCCCACTCCTGGTCACTGGCGCTCCCATGGGCTGCCCTTTGTGGGAGCCAGGGGTGTCCGCTATTACTTTGACCCTGCCCATGCCTCGTCAGCCACTCTCCCTCCAGGGAGAAAATTGGGAAAAGAATTAAAACTCGTGGGTTGAGATAAGAACGGTTTAATAGAACAGAAAAGAAGAAACTAATAATGATAATGATAGCATTAATAAAATGACAACAGTAATAATAAAAGGATTGCAATGCACAAATGATGCACAGTACAATTGCTCACCATCACCCGATCGACACCCAGTTAGTCCCTGAGCAGCGATCCCCTGCCCCTACTCCCCCTAGTCTATATATTGGTCATGACATCTCATGGTATGGAATACCCCTTTGGCCAGTTTGGGTCAGCTGCCCTGGCTGTGTCCTGTGCCAACTTCTTGTGCCCCTC
>JANZLQ010000008.1:28399696-28431268 GCA_026212715.1 Elanus axillaris
GCCCTTTGTTATATTTTTTCTCTCCCCTGTCCAGTGAAGGAGGGGGGAGTGATAGAATGGCTTTGGTGGGCACCTGGAGTCCAGCCATGGTCAACCCACCACAAAGGTGTTCATTTTTAACCTGTCTGCTTGTCTGAAAAAACAAGTGAACTCTATTCAGGTACACAAAGGTCCATGCTGGTACTTACTCTACCAATCTTAGCTAATATTGCAAGCTCTTTTTTGATTCTTAATTAATGTAACCAAGTTATCTGCAATTAATAGTTTAGGCAGGGGAAAGATAAGTGCCAGGAGACTCTTGCTGGACTGAGAAAAATTCAAAAACATCAGAAGAAAAACTTGTACAAACAATATGGTAGAAGTCATATTTATTGATAAAAATTAATATATCTGCTATAAAATTTGTAACAGTAATGCAACTGAATATTTATTTTGATGCATAAACCTGAATGTTACATACCAAATACAATACAGTAACACTGGTTTCCTCATTATTTACATGTTTATGAAAATTGATATGCAATCCATGTTAAAAGAACTTGCAATGGAGAATAGTTACATTAGAAAAATAATATTCTTGATAAAGCATTCTTGAGGACTCCAATCACATTTTCAGGCCTCTTTCAGTAAGGCAAAAATCCCTGGTACGGCATATAACTTAATTTACAAAATACAATAACTTCAGACACATCTTCAAGTTTTCTTTTGGTATGCTTTTCCTCACTGCAAAATTACTCAGTTTTCTTACTAAACAGAAAGAACTTTCAATAACGAAACTTAATGAGTTCTACTACATATTACATATACATCGCTGTAGCTTAGCGACCATAACCGGGCAATCTTTCTCCCTAACTGTTTGCTCAATGAGCTTTACTTAGATGTAGGACATGTAGTATTTTGAAATCATTATGACTGTGGTATCTTTCTTCAGTTTTCATAGGAAACAGATCTGTCACATTTTGAAATTTTTTTTTTGTTTTATTTTATTTTAGGAACTGGTGCACAACTACATTTCAACTCACACGAGAACGTCACAAATGTAACTAAAATTAGGCTTGGATAACTTTGAAAACATACTACTATGTGCCCAAACCCAGATTTCTTACTTTAATACTTTATAACCCTGCCATGCTCTAGGAATTCTTCTGCATAGCTTCATTACTTGTCACAGTCAGATAGTTTTAATTCCTTCAAAGGCACAAAACTTCCACCTCTTTTCCAGTGTTGCTCCTACACCAGTGAATTCTTGTTTAAACATGCGTGGCAGTCTCATCAAAAGCATTTCTATCTCATTTGCAGAGATCTGAGAAAGAAAAAAGGTAAAATTAAAGTAAGAAAGCTGCCCTGTAGTTTGGAAAGAGGAAATATGGAGAACAGAAATAAGGGCAGGGGTTGGGGGCGGGGGAATACAGGCCAGATGAATACAACCAACCATTATTTTCTTTTTAAGCTTAGCCTGACATGAATTTCCAGACTCCAGAGCAAGTGCAGATTCCTTGCAGGAATGATTCTGATTTTGTAAGTGACATCACACTGTAAAAGAACAACAGCTGCTATGTTGGGGCTGCTGCCATGCAGCATGATATGAAGTCCGTCTGAGAACTACAGTTGCAGGTATACCTGTGAGGAGGAGGAAGCAAATGTGACCTTATTCTTCCTTCTCATCCCATGAGCTCTTGAATCCTTCTCCCAGCTCCATCAGTTTTTCTCTTGCAAAAAACTTAACTTTATTTTTAATCAGTTCACTTTTGTTACTTAAGTCTGACTATCCATGGGGCCATCTTCTCCCAGTTTGGCCCAGTTCAGCAGCTCCAGATAACTAAGCAGTAAAGTTCCTGACTTGGCATTGCTCAAGATGTTTTTATGGTTTTGAAACGCTAATGACTGGTCACTTTCCTAATGGGATAGATGCTCTCATTGCAGAAAATACTTTCACAAAGGCAGCCTTTCTGGTATGATCAGTAAGGAAGTCAAGAAATGAAGCATCATGGAAAATGAACCATTTTATCCTACTGCTACTTCTTCTGAAGTGATTGTCATGAAAGGAATAGTAAAGAAATTCATGGGCAATGCCTGTTATCCACAGGTATCTCCATGGCTTAATTTGCTTCTCTGCCAATGGTGATATTTCTGCTTATTTGTATTAGTAAGAACCTTCCATGGTAAAAAGTTTTCTTTTTAAAACAGTATATAAATATAAAATATGCTAATTATACCTCATTCCACCCAAGGGAGGTGAGAAAATCTGTCACCTCTTATTTTCCTGAAGAGGCTAGTGCAGCAGAAAGATTAAATGATTTGTTAAAGGTGGCACAGAAAACCAGAGTTGGAGGCAGTCTAAAGGCCCAGAGTAATCAGGTCCATCTTTTACGTACTCTCATGGCAGTAACGGATAGATGGTTGCCTTTGGGTAATGTATCTAAGCTCTATACTGAGCCCTCAGCCCGCATGGGTGTGCTGACCTTATCATTCCTGCTCAGGTGAGGAATGACAGGCTAACCATGGAAAGTAATTGAAATTCATCTCTGAGATTGCATCTCTGGATTGCACTATTAAAAAGTAATTTGTTGCTACAAGCAGTTACTTCCAAAATAAACCAGCGAGGTCAAATTTTGCAGCTCATGTTCATTATGCAGCAGATAGGCCCAGTGGTAGCTGCAGGGGCTGATACGTTGGCATCTCGGACAGATGGAGACAATCTTCCTTCCATGAAGGCTGTGTTTGCAAGGGTTTGATCCCGGCAGCCTCACATAAGCCAACACATTACTCATGTGCGTAGAACTTCAAGGACAGAGCCCACAGACATGCACAAGAAGCGACCACAGCAGTGAAGGGGAGAAGTTGAAGAGCTCAGTGGGCAGAAGCATTGAGCAGCAGGGCTGGAGTGCAAGGAGCTGGTATTTTAAATGATTGCCGTTGTCACTCAAGAGATGCAGAGCTGGAGGGGTCAGCCAGGGGAAAAAGCAGTTAAAACTTAGCCAAATGCTGTGTGTTAAGGAAGGACTTGAAAGATGACTGAGGAGCTTGGGCAGGCTGGGTGCTGCAGGAACTGGGGACAAAAATGACGGAAGGTGTACATGTGGCAGAGGCAGAGGCTAGAGAACCAGTAGAGGATTGGTTGCAGGTGTGACGCTCTGGATATATCAGGTCTTGATAAAATCAGATTAAAAAAAATATTTAAATTCCCCAGTTTCTCACATCTGTCTACCATCCTCATCCCTTGCTTCCTTTTCCTTGTGGGTAGCAGTGGACTGTAAAGCACTAGCAAATCTGAGCTGCTGTGGCCTGAAGATGGTGCCTAAGAACATCATCCTTCTGCACTTATCCATGCAACCTGTCTTATTTCCAGTGGGCTTCTATCTCAGGATCTTCTCTGCTTTTAGCTATACACTTTTTCATAGAAAGAGAGGAAGGATCCTCCAGAGGCATGAATCAGCCCATCAAAGCAGCCCATCAAAGCAACCCATCAAAGCAGCTGGAAGGTGATCTTGATTACGGGTGGCATGGCTGGAGGGAGTGTTCAGGAACAAAGTATTACCAGGATCAAAAGAGTTGCATCTAATGACCGTCACACACGGAGTGCCACTCACATTCTGAGTCCAGGTGCACACCATAGCTACATCCTGACTCTGTGTTCCAAGAAGATCTGGGCAAGCACCATCAAACCCATTCCAGACGAAGGACTGGCAGATGTGGATCAGAGCTATGGCTAACCATAGCGTGACCCCTGCATCTGCTAAGTATTTCACGCAGTCTAGCATCCTGCAGAGCCATTGCTTAGCACTGAGTAGAATTCACCTGATCAAAGGTGACTATTTCACAGCTGAGCTTCTCACCCTTGACTTGCTTAATATTCAGTGGAGAGGTATAGGCCCTTTTGTGGCTTGATTTCATTTCATCCTACAGTACATATTTAAGAGTAAATCAAAGAATCTTATCCTACAAGTATGTATCAGCTATGGACTGTATGAAAGGATGCATTCAAAAACACTTTGCACACTCTAGTGTGTTGGCCTCGCTTTTGTGTTGGCCACACCTCTGAATTTAGCAATAGGGTCAATCAATTCCTTTATGAGGCCCTCTCTGCTTCCATGTGGAGATGAAGGGTATGCTTCATGGTCCATTCACGTGTTCATGAAAATTCATGTTCAGTGTGACCTATGACTAACAACTTTTAGAAGAATAAGGAATCTCTCCTAAAACTCTGCACAGTTTAATGGCCATGGCTACACCTGCATCTTGTTCTGCATTCTTTCTCCTCAGCTGTATTTCAGCATCATGTATCATAAAACCAGCTGCTAGTTTTTGGCATTTAAAGCTCTGCTCTTCTTTGTCACAAAGAATAGCTAAGCAGTGCGAGGCAAAGACCTCAACAGAAGCACGTGCATTGTAATTTGCGAATGAATAAAGACTGCAAACCCCCAAGCCCCATATGCCATTATCTTTCTAATGGAAATGCACGAAGAGTTTAACCTGCAGTAAAGAATAATACAATATTTCTATGGAGAAAACAGATTTTGATTAAATTTTTTTACCCTAGAGTCCAACTGCTGCATATAAGACCAAAGATATTCTATATTGGCTCCAAAAGGGTGGACGTGAAGAAATGTGGATATGATACCTGTATTAAAAACAAATGCACACAAAGTATTGAAATTACCTCAGATAATATATCATTAAAATAAGCAAAATAATTCTGAATAGTCTGTTCTTGCACATTTTTCAGTATGAATTATGATTCTTCTTGTTCTTACACAATCCAATAAACATAACAAAATGACACATTTTTAATACAGTCATAATAACATGGTAAACACAATAGCTCATATTCAGGAATGACAGCAGTTAGCAAGTAAGTGACCAAGATAATATACTGATGAATAAAGGAATTTCTAAACAAAGACTTATTGGAAGCATTTCAACTACCAATTTTATGCTTGATTTACCAATATAAAATTGTGGATATTATAATGGTAAAATTATTGCTTTTTTCCCCTTCACTGGATGCTCTGTTGTGAAAACGTTTCATATAATTGTGTCAGAAATCTCACTCCCTCAATTTTTTCTAGTAATTACGCTGATGCTGGTTATGAAAAGTGTTTAATCTGTATTACCCCTAACTGCTGCTGAAGAAAACACAAATCCTTCATGACATATTTGCTTATTTACTTTCTCTTAAAAGAGAGCCAGTTCTGTCTATTTTCCTTGTTATTTACAGGATTGTTGTAAAAGGTGTGGGAATAAAAGTGGCTTAGGAGGAGTCAGAATCTAAGTCTAGAGATTTTTTCTGCAGTGAAAAATCAAGTGACAGCATAATAATGATGACCAGAAAAAACAAGATTTGGGGCATCAGAATTGCTATTAAAAGCACTATCCAATTTCTCCTCTTCTAAACAAACAGTGAAAATACAAAATGGCATGTGTGTTACTTACTGTTTGGGGAGAGTTGAACTGTAAGAATCAGAGAAAGTATTTTCAACTGTTTGGATGGGTTTCTTAGCTGAACCACCCTAGGGGAAGTTCCTTATATTTAAAGAATAAACACCAGGATTAAAAATGCTTACAAATGACAAAAATGGGTCACTGTATCTTGTGTACTGCAGGCCATACTGCTTTCTTGATGCTGAATGAATTAGGATAATCTTGGATTTCATTTTTCCCCAAATACTGTCCATGGTCAAAAATGATAAATAAAATTTAACTCATTTTAGATTTGCTTTGCAAAGAACACCTTTTTTCCTCCCTCATTTTTCCAATAGCATTTACAAACTTTTGATCCTGCAAAGGGAGTGGTGTGTACTTAATTTAATACTATGCCGAGTCCTAGCAGCAGTTGCCACCTTTGTGCTGTGCATGACCATAAGCACACAGAGAAGAGCTCTTGAAGCAAAAGCCAAGACCATCACACTTGGATGGGTTGACTAGAAATCCAATTTGTATTCAAATCACATTTTACCAGTGGCATTGCGTTTGCTGTGTTTGTTCCCAAGGCTTTTCAATTAAGGATGTTCAAAGCAGGTCTTTCATATAATGTAAATAAAAAGCCATCTGAAAATATTTTGTAGTTATTGACTGGAGTTCCATGATAACTTTTTTTTTTTTAATGCTCTTTTCTCTAAGACTGTAGTGAATTGTGTAAAATATAAACAAACTTAGTGAATGGATGGAAGCAAGGCCCTTTTTTCCCTTGCCACACCTGAACATGCCTCAGAGGAAGAGAAAACATGAAATCCATCTTGAGTAATCTTTCACCTTTGAACTGTAACAATAAGCCAGTTGTGGGGGGTATTATGACCAGTAATATCTGGACTGAGATTACATTCTTTATCTGAGTGTGCCACTGGACAGCTGGTGGATGGGACCCACTCTGGGACACTGCCACCACTTGTTACAGCTGTATAATGAGTGACATAGAAAACAAAGTTTGTAATTCTGTTGTTAAAATCCATCCTTGCTACCCTTCTCACAGAGGTTATCTTTGAACAGATCGAATACTGTCCATTGCAATTAAAAGTTCCAAATTTTACTGTAACAAGCAAAATTAAATCAATTTATACATTTCTGTACATCTCACTGTTCCACATCTCACCAGTTACAGAAGTTTGTGTACTAAGCCCTTTAAACTTTTGAATATATTCTTCACTTTTAAATGATCTTTTTGGTCTGAACTGTCTGAATCTGTGCCCCAGCAATAAACCAGCAACTTTCCTGGTGCTTAGCAGATGCAAATGAGTTGCATTTAAACAAATTAAGGTAGTTGTGGAACTATCACCTACGGGGATACCGCTGATTTTGTGAAAAGAACAAACCAAAAAAATGAAACCTGGTCTTTCAGGTCAGCATCCCTGTGAATGGCAACCATGCCACAGGGAGCACTTTGGACCCTGGGCATTTAGGCTCCATGAAAACCTGCCCCACTGAAACCAAAATGCAAAACATGCCTGGATAAAAATGGGGCATGTTCCCTCCAAGGGCAGCATGGGGACAGCCAGCATTTCTGTGTGGATAAATGCTAGGAACCAGTTAGCTGGCCCACTGTCTATAAGCTTTAGCTCTTAGGCACTTTTTAAGAGTTTATTTTAAAGATTTTATTCTAGGTAAAGGATATGACAGTCCTTGTGGTATTCTTTATAAATATTCATATTGCTAATTCCCTCACCTAATGTCAAAAGCATAAATCTGGCTTGTTTAATACATCCAGTATACATATTTTTTGCTTGGTAGTTTGCTAATATTATTTCCACCCCTTTCTCCTTCACCATTTTGTCTAATAATCAGCTAACAAGTTATGCAATTCTAGCCTGCTAAATCTTGATGTAAAGTCCTCATACATTCATGTTCCAAGTCTAAATGCAGATCCTGCAATTTTCTTCATACCTGAAATCCTTTTATTAAACTCTGCAGAATTTTTAAGAAAGGAAAAGTTCACTTGTATTTTAGGATTTCTCTTACTAAAAGCCATTAATGAATACAGATGAAAAATTAAAAAAAATTTTTTTTTTTACTTCTATTAGCACAAAAATGCATGTAAACATATATACAAACCAAAAACTTGTTAAAAGGCATTTTGTTCTCAAAAATCTTCTTTGGGGTTATCTTACCTATTAATAGTGCCTCTTTCTCTGATCTTAGACCTGGGCTTCGTTTCTCTGAATTTTTTTCTCTGTCTTGGTTGACCAATGCTACTGTCAATACATTGATTTCCTATACAGTTAAAAAAAAACAACAGGTGGTCATGTAGATTTCATTTACTTCAATTAAAGCTGTCTGCTTGCTTTCAACTCTATAAAAAAAAATCATTACTTTAATTCACATCTAAAGACAAGACAATTCTAAATAATTGATTTTTTTGCAGAATATTAAGATACTTTTTGAAGTACCTTTATGCCAAGAGCTGCCAAGAAGAGAAATTTTGCTTGTGGAGTAAGTACTAACGTTTTTTCTAGTGCTTCTTCATTATAACAGCTTGAAAGATGTGCCATAAAGTGTGGGGATGGTCAGAAAACTCACATTTTTTAGCTATTAAAGCTGTAAACAAAACCCGCCTCTAGGGAACATGGATGGAAACATTCAGCTACAGCTGTAAGAGTAAATTCAACAGTCAGTAGCAATGTTTCTAGCTACTAGAGCACAATCATATACTCTGTTATACTCTTTGACCAGCTCCTGCCAAGGTGTTGGCCTCTGTCCCAAACAATTCCCAGGCAGGTTTTGAGGGCTGGTACATTTCAGGGCCCATTCCTAACAGGTAGTTTGCATAAAGTTGCCTTGTTTAGAAGACTGAAAGAGAGCCAGCCATAAGGGCAAACAAGTCAAGGCTCCCTCTTTAAGCTCCTTTTTCTGCAGCTAGGTGGCCTGAACCATCCAAATCTCAGACAAGCTATCATGTTAGATGCTCCATCAGAAGTACCCAGGCAGTTGTGTGAAACAGATTGCTCTTCTCCCGGGTATATGTACAGTAAACAAATTGTCTCTATTTCAGAGGCATGTAAGTGGCCTCAAAGTGCCTTGCACAATATTCAAGCATGTACATGGGCCGTTTCCAACTGTTTGCAACTGATATGCAGTAACTCGTTCCTTGGTGAGGCAGTGACTCATGCTGCTGCATCTGCTCTGTGAAATGCTCAGCAGTTCCATGCAAAACCTCAGAGGCAGAGAGCATGGGGCTGGAGATATGGTGGTGGGAGGTGGGACTGTTCAAGAATGGCGCTTTTGTTCTGGGTGGGGGAGTCAACCCATGGAGGTTGCATGGGACTGGGTTGCCTTAAATGCAATCAAATTCACACTATTCAGTGTAATGATGTGGCCCATCTAGAACATTCAGGGGGCTGCCTTGCTCCAAAACTCTTGGCAAGCATTTTTGGCAATAAAAAGAGAGTCACTGGGCTTGAGTTGCTCTAGGGCATTTCTGAAGGTGTGAATAATCCATGCTAAAAAAGGCAAAACCTCCAAAATATGTCAAATGTGCCTCCATACATGACTAAAGGCTTCACAATCTGTGAGACTGGTAAAAAAAGTCAGGCACTTTCTCATTCTCAATTTAAAAAAACCCAAACAAACAACACCCCCCCCCCCCCCCAGTCATGTACTCTGTGCTCTTTAAAGGCTGGCTCCAAGGTGCCTGATGGCTCAGATGCATCATGGGTTCAAATGTTCCCTTGCATTGTGAAGAGGAACACATTGCCATGTGTCAGCTAAGAAACTGTATGTGCATTTGAGTGACATACATGTGTATCTGTATGCTTAGCGCCCAGCAACAAGGGGCTCTGACAGACCTTAGCCCACAGGGAAGGAGGAGTGAGATGCATTGCGTCACCTGTAGTTTGCTACAGTTGTAGTGGCCAACTGAGGCCTGTCTCCTGGCCACACAACTATGTGTTGTTGTGTTCATGTAAGCTAGTCAGCCCTTACTGCCTTTTCAGTCAGTAGAAGTGAAGTAATTATTTAGTCATGTATTTTAGTAATTTACTTTAGGTTGAAATAAATTGGACCTTCCTATTTTATATTCCTCATTGGCTGCAAAAGGAAACTTACAGCACAGATTTAGACAGCTACAGGTAGGAGGGAGCCTGTAGTTCAAGAGTTGCAGTGATCCCCTCTTAAAATAATGGTGTGCCTGAGCACTCTGGCAGCTACATCACCTTGATACTAACACTCCTGTAGTGTTGTGATGCACAGGACACATTATAGCAGCAGGAGTATACCTTAAATTGTCCAGCACTGTTGATTCCTCTCCTGATAGAGCCAAAGGCTAATGCAAATATTCATCTAGTGGTGGCCATGACATCCAAGAGCAGTGAAAGAAAACCCAGGCAAGAAAAAGAGATAAAAGAAGTGTTCACATTAATTTCTCCATGAGGGCAGTAATGACAAGGGGGTTACAGATCAGAAGAACAGAGCTGGATGACAGATTTCATGATACTGCAGCAGAAGAGGAGAGCAGCATATACCATCAGAGCTTGTATAGGTTAAGATGTAATTTTTGACTCCATCAAAGATAGAAAAGCAGTCTAAAAATAAGAATTCCTGAGAGAGGAAGGAGAGAGCAGAGAGATGTGTATTTGATATAACAGGCCCCAAACACAACACACTAGCAGTTTCAGATGGGATTAGAAGTTTTGTCAAGCAGTGATGCAGAGAAAGAAACTATATTCCCATTGGGAGCAACGAACAGATGGATTCTCATTTAATGCCTAGATTTGAGCCTGTGCAGAACATTTTGTATGATTTATAGGACAGTGTAAATGGTTGCTAAAGGAAGTCACATCAAGTCTTCCTTAACTGTGTGTTGGTACAGAGGATAAAAGAATAAAAAATTGGTTATGGGGGAGCCTGAGGAAACTGAGTGGCAAAGATAGCTACTCAGCAAATGACTGGCTTTAGAAGAAGTTTGCACATTCCTGCAGGTTTGAAAAGGAGAGGTTTCTGCCATCCAAAGCTACCTGCCTCACAAAATATGATAAATTAGACAACTCTGATGTATTCAGCTGCCAAAATAAGCTTGCACAGAGAAAATCCAGGGTGTGCATGGTCACATAAAGGACTCAGTAGCAATGCTGCTAAGAATTAATACTGATTTAAGAGAAATTAGCATAATTGTGTCTAAAAAATGAGTGTGAAATTCACCCAGAAACCAGGCTAATTATAGTGTATATGAAAACCTTACGTATCTGACTACACACTGCAGATACAAATCTGGTACCTATGAAGCCTCTACAACAAATCCTCATGCAGTAAATTTGCACTTTTTTAGAGGCACTAGTCATGCCAACCCACAGAAACAAGACAAAGCTGAAAGAGGCAACAACTAATTGGGAACAAACAGTTAGGTCACCTCTCTGACATGAAAAAAAGCTACTGATCACCAGATACCTGAGGAAAATTGTTTAGTATATACTACATTACAGTATTTCCTTTCTTTCCTGGAGACCATCCTTTATTTGGCAAATTAAATTTTCTGAGGTCCTAAGCAGTCTACTTCAGCAGGTTTCATTATAAAAGGAATATTTTGCTACCATCTGTCAGTTACTGCATTAAAGGACAAGAACACAGCTGAGCATGTGCAAACCAGTACTTATTAGAAGTGAAATGACCTTGCAAGAGCTAAGTACAGTATTTGGAAGGCTTAATCCAGGTTAAATCACACCTGGAGATCATTAGGGACCTGGCCCTATTCATTACTCACAAATTATGTCAGGTATTGGAGAACATGGAGGCCCAATTTGATGATGACAGCTCCAGAGCTGCTCAGCATGAATGCAACCATTCTGTGTGATGCTCTCACTATTGCTAGCTTGGAGCTTTCCCTGCAAATGACACTTTCATCCATCAGCAGATAATGAAAATAAATGAATTTCCCTTGTGGGCTTGACAAATCCTATGATTCTGCAGGTACCCCTTGGGACCAGCATTTTGACTTGGGGCTCCCTGCTTTTGAACAAGGGAGGGAAAGACAAAGAGACAGTCTTTCTGGAAAACCTTCAGGAGAACTTGTTGGATAAAACGGAGGTTGGTAAATAACAATTTTCTCACATGGACTATTCATTTCCACAGGCAGACTTCTGACATCACCACAGTCATGGAGCTGATGGCTGTGGTGAGTCGTACATGGCGGTTTTCACACATGGATATGTACCTTAGCCATGTCCTAAGTTGGAATAAGTTAGGTTTGTGTCATTCTCGCATGTACCCTGGCTTCTTTTTGGAAGCAAATGCAGAGGCATAGGCAAGTGGGTTGCTTCAAAAGGTGCCTGGTCTCACTGCCCACCACAGCCCACCACAGAGCAGCTGGGTCCCACACTGTAGACACAGCAAAGAGCGTGACTCCTGAGAGAGCTGCATTTGCCAGAGAGAGACGCAGAAGTCCTCAAGAGTAAAAGAGATGTGGTGACTTTCTACAGAGGATAGTCACAGGTACTGTAAGAACAAAAGGCTAGTTTTGCACTCCAGGGGACTAGCAGATCAGAAAGCCCCAGGTATTCAGGCTGGATGACTTGGGTCTTTCAGTCCTTCATTGTTTTCTTTTTCCTTGCTATGGGAAAGTATGATATTAAATAAAAAGTTCTCAATCCAGACGTCACTAATCCTCTACAGGGCAGTCTTGCACCAGTGCAAAAAAGGCAGACAGAATATAAAATGTCTGCTCTTGCCTGGGGCTTCTCCCTTTAGCAAAAATGGTTCTCTTTAGCCTAAAAAGTTCTGTGATCCTGAAAATATACGGCAGCCAGCATCCCTAAAAATGGGGGGAGTGAGGAGCTGCCATTCCCCATAAGTGATGACCAAGAGCTGAGCAAGGCTTGAACAGTAGTTGCCCTACCTGGAAACTACTCCTGCCAGAATGCAGTTCCACATCACCCATTGTTCAGGACTTTGCTTGAAAGGCAGAATATGGGTTTTAATGAATGTGACATTGAAGACACTTGCATGTGATCAGGATGCAAATGACAAATATCCAGCCCTCTGCTATCTGGATAATCCAAATATTTGATATAAATATTTGATATAAATATAAAGACCCTCTAAATCTAGGGGGTATGATGAATGCTTGCATATTGTCTTCAAAGACCTCATTCCCTTTTTTGTAGTATATGGGATTCTGCAGAATTGTGTGGTGAGGGGGTAAAAATAATATTGCGCCTTCTGAAAGATCCAGTAAAAAAACAAAATCCTACCAGACTCTTGAAGATTTTGAAGGATATGTTGGCATTTGTACTATATGTACAGAGCCAATTGTCTGAAGCATTAAAACAGTAGCAGAAGAAGGAAAGACTAGGTGTTGGACACAGCAGGCATATGACAGAGCAACTGCTGAGTGTTGTTAGATGTAAGGGGTAAACCACACTTTCTCATCAGCCAGGGGATTTATGAGAGAAAATTAGTCGGAGGAGAAAAAACTATATATCCGAAACTTAAGCAATAATCTTGCAGGCCAGAGAGATGTTGTAAGCTTGAAAAGACAAGGTAATTTTATGATTTTAATAGAAGAAAGAACCATGCACATGTGATACCAAATCTGCAGTCCTTAAGCTCTTGAAAGGCACACAAGTACCTGCTCTGAGTCCACAGAACTGGGCTTAGACTTCAGATGTGCTTGCTCAAACTGCTTATTGACAGCCAGGCAGATATGACAATTCTACTGCAAACATGGGTAGAAACTGGCCTGTGACATGAAGACTGCACGTTCTTCATTTATTTTTGTTTACCTGAGGATCTCTTAAAGTCTGGTATAGTTGTGTTTGCATTGCTGGTCTTTCTTTAAATGTATTTCAGACCCACATCTGAAAATTTAATCTTGTTGTTTTAACCTGAAAGAAGCCTAATTCAATTTCCAATCAAGTGAATGGAAGCCTTGCAATAGTTTCAATGCACATCAAGTCAGACACATTAAATTTATCGGGACATGCAAGGTTGAGGTACAGGACAACTTCTGACAGCTTAACATGGTTGTCGGTTGAGAATGGGCTACTGTCCTTGTCTTTGATCTTATCCATGGTGAATGCAAAATTATTCAATCCAAGTTGAGCTAAACTGCAATGAAAGAGGTTATTTAAATTTAACTTAAATCAAATTTCCCTGCAAATGTGGCAACGTATGAGTACACTCACAGCGATCATGACTCAGATGATCGATCACAGAATCACAAAATCATGCAGGTGACCTTGGGAGGTCTCTAGTCCAACCTGCAGCTCAAAGCAGGATCAGCCACGGGGTCAGAGCACATGGATGTGCAACACAGGGTAATAGTCCAATGGCAAGATATGTGCTCAGCTTCGCTACAGGTTGGTCACATGAAGCTATGACCACCTTGCCTCTGTGAGGCTGCAGGATTTGGCAAGTCCTGACAGTGGCAATGCTTGGTTTGGGCCAAATGGCTCCAATTCTTCCTTGAATGGAGCTTGTTCCCCTGCATGCGCTGCTGTGACGCTGTGCTGTGCTGTGATGTGTGGAAATTTGGTTGATTGTCTGCACTGTGAAAGTAACTCAAAATTCTCCAGGAACATCATGTGTTACACGGCTCTTCTTTCAGCATGTCCTCTTACAGTGACTGTTTCTGACTATCTGCTGACCCTCTAAAAATACTCTAATGACTAGAAAACTGCTTATAATCTTTGAGTAATATAACCCTTTTGTTGCTGCAAATTAATTGATTTTGTCCTAGCAAATTAGCTACTTCCTAGAAATATTATGCTTTACACAGTCCTGGTTCCTCGCAGCCTAAGAGTTGATTTCAGTAAAGATGGCTGACATTAAGTTAGGTGTTCTTGCTGACACACTGTCTATATGTAGAGGTTTCTTGGCCTCTTCTATATGCACTAGGATAACTCAGTTTACAGGAACAAATTACAGTGTTGCATCATGTATAAAGAGAATATAGCAAGGAATAAGGCATCCAACCATCTACCCAAAAGCAAGGTTCTCACAGCAGCCTGCGCTACTTTTAGTTAGCAGCAGGTGAACAATTCAGTAAAATACCTCCCTGTTTTTCAGTGGCTTTTTTCCAGGGTCTCAGAGGATCTGTCTCCTCCTACTACCTAGTGATGCAGAACAACATACTTGCCATATGCTATACCACTGGTGAATGTGTCTGGTCTACCATTAGAAATGATACAAACCAGGTGTCACCTTTTCATTCAGAGCAAGCCTAAACTTGATAACTTATTTTGCGCTATGCAAGAAACCAGTGTTGGTTTTGTCAGCCACAGCACTTTGTAATTACTTTTAAAGTGAACTAATATAGAAATTTACTTTTAAAGTACACTAATATAGAATTTACCATGACTGTAAATTTAAGAGTGCTCTGGTATTAACAAGTAAACAGTTGACAACTGGCTTGAAAAATTATCTGGCATTAAAAGTACAGGAACAACAATGAAGAAAAATTAGAATAGCAAATATAAGACCTTGCAGATGAAGCACTTCAAATGCACCTCTATGCATCTAAGATTCGTTTCTCTGATTTATCCTACATGATAGAAATGTTTTCAGGAATGAAGATTAATTGTATTATGGTGCTCTTGACATCCTATTTTTCTGATCTATTTGCCAGAGAGATGCTTTTAACTTTTTCATTACATAGCTTTTACTATTATAACTTTCACCTGCTGAGTTTAGGCAACTAGCAATAATCTGAAAATGCTTTTCTCATTGAAACTATCTCTTTATATTATTCTCATTGTATTTTTATTTTACGGGAATGTTCATATGGAAAATATGGATGACTAATATGAAAGTTACTTCATGCTTATTTTTAAAAGTATGATCAGGTTGTTTCATTTTCTAAAGCTGGATTTATGTGTAGGTTCCTGATGACTTAACACAGATGTTTTATGTGATGTGAAGGTGGTTGTTTTTCAAGGGAAAAGGTAATTGTCATTTTGCACACTTTGTGTTAGGGAATTGCAGCAAACCAAGGGTTGGCTGAACAAAAGTATCGCCTGCCCACCAGCTCTGCTGAAGTCATTGTAGGAGGGCTTACTTCTTGTTTACTTGAGACTGAGAACTTGTGAAAGCCCTTTCAAATGGTCTTAAACACAAATATTGCTCTAGCAATCTCTTCCAGAATGATGCACTTCTAAAAAAAAGAGAGGAAAAAAAAAAAAGGTAATTTGTTTCCCTCCTGGGATGTGTAGAATTGTTTTGAAAATGTCTTTGTTGAAATAAAATGAAGTAATTGAGGGGAAGGCCACCAACCTTAAATGTTTTATGAGAGTGAATGGTTTTTAGCAAGGATTTGTATTTGAAAGATATTAATTTTAGATATCTGAAAACCCAGGGCAACCCCATATTCACAGGAATCTCCACATCTGAATACATGAAAAGTACTTGAAACAAACATTTTGGAGTTCTCATTCCTTTGGACTGGATCTTGATTAGGATGATGCACTTTTCCTGAGAAGGACTTGGTGGTGTTGGTTGACAAGAAGCTCAACATGACCTGGCAATGTGCGCTTGCAGCCCAGAAAGCCAACTGTATTTTGGGCTGCATCAAAAGCAGTGTGGCCAGCAGGTCAAGGGAGAGGATTCTCCCTCTCTACTCTACTCTCATGAGAGCCCACCTGCAGTCCTTCATCCAGCTCTGGGGTCCTCAGCACAGGACAGACATGGACCTGTTGGAGCCGGTCCAGAGGAGGGACACGAAAATGATCAGAAGGCTGGAGCAACCTCTTCTCCTGTGAAAACAGACTGAGAGGATTGGGGCTGTTCAGCCTGGAGAAGAGAAGGCTCCAGGGAAACCTATAAGGTACAGCCTTCCAGTACCTAAAGGGGGCCTATGAGAAAGCTGAGAGAGGGACATTTTACAAGGGCATGTAGTGATAGGACAAGGGCTTTAAACTGAAGAAAGGTATATTTAGATTAGATGTAAGGAAGTTCTTCACTGTGAGGGTGGTGAGACACTGGCACAGGTTGCCCAGAGAAGTTGTTGATGCCCCATCCCTGGCAGTGTTCAAGGCCAGGTTGGATGGGTCTTTGAGCAACCTGGTCTAGTGGAAGGTGTCCCTGCCCATGGCAGGGAGGTTGGAACTAGATGATCTTTAAGGTCCCTTCCAACTCAAACCATTCTATGGTTCTATGATGAAGAGTGTCTCCTGGGGATATTGAAGTTCTTTCTCACTTCTGTCATCTTTCGCTGTCTATTCCTTGAAGGACTTTAGCGGGTTGGAGGGAGCGTGAATGTGGTGTACAACCCCCAGGACTGCAGTAGCAGGCTTGTCACTGAAGCAGAGGTGGCCCATCATCCTTCAGGTGGTTGCGGGGGAGCCTGAGTGCTCTGACAAGCCAATCTGCCTTGTACACTGTGTGGGTTAAGCACACAGCTGCATATGTATAAGGCTGAATGTTATTCCTCACCAGAAAAGACGGGATGACTCCTGTATACATGTGCAGTATAAATACTCGGGGAAAATGCTTTGGGATGAAAGGCTGCACATAATGATCAGATATTATTAAATGTCAGGTAGCTCTGGGCATTGAAGAACTGTCTCCCTGTGGAGCTCATATGAAATTTAAAGTCAGAAAACTTTTGTGATTTGCTGAGTGGGTGGCTGAATGAGTTTTATCATTGTGTCTCAGAGTTCTCTCTTCTCCTCCCTCAGATGATGAGAATTCACTCCAATCAAAACCCAAGGTACGATGCCACTCTGACACTTTCAATTAGGGACAAGGGGAGTGGTGTGATTTCTTGCTGCACATTAACAAAGGGGTTATTGCTACCACCTAGATCTGCTTCAGGTAGCACACTCTGTGTCAGAATACACCTCAGTCTACTGTAGCTGTTTGTTCCCCATTGGGTTAGATCGTGGCTGAAACCGCAAAGTCTGTGATCCAGCCAGCAGAGAAATCTGCACTGTGCTAATGAAACTCTAATCCTATCCTCTAAGATGCCGAACCAGGGCTGGGGCGGTGAAGGGGGGAACTAAGGGGGACCCAACCTATCAATGTGTAAGAACTTCTGAAGCCTGTGCAGGATCTTTCATAACATAGTCCTAAGCAGCCAGTTAAACTACTGATATTTTTCAGGCCACGTGGTATTGAATTCATGAGGTGGTCATTCCTTATGCCTTTAAGTAGGAAAGCCGCTGATCTGCGAACAGTCATAGCTGCTTGAATTTATCATACTCCACATGCCTTAAATTGAAGGAAATGAGATGAAATGAGTGATGGAAGGGCTACAAATAAATGCCTGGAATGGAAAAGGCAGGGTGTAGAGAGAGGCACGGCTACTCCTCACCCCCTGGTCCTGGCCCCACCAGGACAGAAGAACCTGAATACAGATGGAAAATGTAATCCCTGGGGGCTTTACAACCCACTCTCTGATCAGGGTACAGGGTCCTTGCACCTTTTTATAATGACATAAGACACCCATGATGAGAAAGAAACCCCATATCTCTCTCCTCTTCAAGGAGTTATCCTAATCCCTGCATTGCACCATTACTCCTGCTTGTTCTCCTTAGACAATTAGCTGCATTTGTTAAATGAATTAGTTGACCGAATACAATCTTGCAAAGAGGAGCAGAGGGTCTGGAGAGTGCATGTAGCCCATGCTCTTTTTGGGAAATGTAGCTTTGAACCTTCTCAGGTGGAGGAGAGAAGCCAACCTCAACTTCTGGCATCCCCTGCAGGGCACATCACCCCTGAACTCTCAGGTACAGAAAGGCTGCCAGCACCCCCTCCCCACCCTCAAACACACACAGCTGTCATCACCTCACTTTTTGCAGTGCCCACTCACTCCCCTGTGCTCCAGAAATGCCTGCTGCAAGGCCAGAGGACACCAGTGAAGGCAAGGAAGCTACTCAGTGACTCATGTCAGCTTGCTGAGGCTGAGGTTCACAGCTTACAAACCTGGGAAGCTCAATCAGAAAAGAAACACACATTTCCTGACCTGTAAAAGCCCTGCAATGGAGTTTTCTGGCCAGTAACTTTAGGTCCAAATTGCTCTTATGCTAGCCACGCTGAGCACATTTTTAGCACAAGCCTGTGTTCTGGGAAAAGTAAGCCTTTTGAGGGTGGGCTAGCTAACAGAAATGGCTGTTGCATTCACAAGGAAGTGAAACAAAAGCATCAGCAATCACTTGGGTTCTTCATCAATAAAGGTGACCAACTTCCGTCCCATAGTCCTAAACCACTGGGACGGTTTGAGCAGGCACTGCACTCTTCTAGCTCCCTCTCCTCTCCTTGTGTTCAAGGGCCCTTTTCATCTCACCTGGCTCGACATGAGGCAGTCTACGTGGCACCGAGGTGCCCCATCCTATGGCAGTTGTGTATAAACACGTACACTGACATGGGATGTTCACAGCAGGTACCCTTGGATGATTCCATTAAAGGTTTGCATAGTGAAGTACATGAACTGCACTCTGATGAGTTTGATGGAATTACAGACTTCTCAAAAAATTGAAGTGGGTTAGCTTTTAAAATCTTTGCCCAGCTTGTTGCAAAAATGAGCCTCATTTAAGAGCTGTCTTTACTTGTCTTTGATAAAATTCATCAGTGATTAACCACACTATGTGAGAAGAGAAGACTAGGGTGTAGTTAGGAATAACATCACTGAGTGTAGCATAAAGTGAGCAATTTAGTAAAATGGTTGAAATATTTCAGCCTGGATATGCTCCTCCTTAGAGTCAGGGATCATCTGGTAACTGCTTGAAAAGCAGATACGGAGGGGGAAAATTAAAGGAAGGATCAACATCAGATGTAAGATGCTTGGTTGAACTTGAGAAATGCTCTGATAACAGCTTCAACCATTCAAATGAAAAAATGCATCCCTACTTAATATTATTGATTTCATGTCTGGAGAAAAACCCACAGAATATTGTGTCCGAGCTGTTGGGGATGCTACCTGGAGGCAGACAGACAAATGAGGTCAAAGTCATTACGTTGTTCAAACAATGAAACTCACACAGAACAAAAAGCTGGTAAAAGAACTTGTGGTGACATCCATTTCACTCTCTGAAATACATTCATTTGATTATGCTTGGTGATAATGAGGTAACCCTAAAAGTCTTTTGGTGAAATCCTGGCTTTTTAACCTGATGGGAATTTAATTATTGACTTCAACAGAATCAGGACTTCACCATGCAATTGCAATCTGCACATTCAAAATGCTTCTGCGACCACGACCCATTGCTTGCTTTGGTCTGAACTTGGAGGACAGATACTCTCAACTACCATTTTATGGCACTTTTACAAAGGGTAGGAGTTATTCACAGGAGGTATCTAAGGAAGGCAGATAGCTGTCAAGGGAGAGCACCAAACTCCTGGAAGAAGATCACTGAGTACTTCTAAAATGAGGCTTGTGTAAAAAAATCTCCCTTTCTCCATTAAAAATAGATGGATACCATGGATGTTAACCTTCCCACCCCCAAACCAGGGATATATTCACCCAGGCTATATAACTGTATTTGCATGTACTGCCTTATGTATACTGAACTCAGCAGTGACCAAAAGGAGATATTTGATCAAAACACAGAATTAACCTATATCCAAGAGGCTCCACAGAAAGCCACTGAACTTACAGAAACAGTAGAAGAATAAATGGCATTTATAGGGATAGCCACAAAACACGTGATTTGCATTTTCAGTTTGCACAACATTCTCTACTTCAGCATACCTCCCAAGCAAGATTTTTTTTCACATTGGGACTAATCAGGTCCCAAGGGTCTGGTAACATCCTGGAAGAAGATTATAACTGAAATTATAATTGTCCATTGGCCATTATTTTCTCTTCAGTTAAGACAGAGATGTGAATTAAATATCATTATATGCAGCAATGAAGAGGAAATTAAAAGAGGGGCAGATTAGAAGCAAGAAGCAATCTTTTCCTAACTGCAGGGCTGAAGGAAAAGAATGCTCAGTGACAGCACCTCTGGCAGTCCTGGGTGTTAAAGTCTCTGTTAACACCAGGCCAGGATCTTGGGCTTTATGTACCGCTTGAGCCTGACATTTGGCCTTTCCTGACACAGAGTATAGCTGGGAAATGTCAACAGCCATAACAAATATTACTGCATGTACCTGGCAAGTCACTCATGAAACACCCTTATGACTGTTCACAGAGCCTTGTAAGATGGTTTTGCTTTCTGGAAATAACAGACGTACAGGCAATACACTAAAATTTTGGTGTCGTTCCACCCCCCCACCCCACCTCGATTTGTGTTTCAACTGCCATGTCAGGGAGAGTAACATTGCAATTGCTCCAGTTTCTTAGTTAACTATGCTCAATTCTTCTGCAAAAACAACGGAAAAAAAATGAGGATTGGTCCATTTATAGGTTGGGAACATTTCAGGAAGGATATTTTTCTTTTTTCAAAGGTGTCTAGATCCTTGTTTCCCTTTCAGGATGGTCTCACTTAATGGAAATGTAGAAGACACACCAGGATAGGTCTAAGTATATATTTTCATTTATCTATATCTGCTTTTGCTAAGAAAAATAATCCATGTTTTATTTTAAGAAACAATGTTTTATAATGTAAAATATGATGCAGACCAGTGCCATCAGCAGAAAGCCTGAGGACTGCAGAAAATAATCTTTCCAAGATTACATTATGGGCTTTCTTGATGTGTATGCAGTGTGCCTGAAGTTTCTACTGTCCTTTCTAGGAGCCTGATTTTCTGCAGAGTAAGTAATCTAAATATGCCATAGTGTGAAGATTAGATTGTGTGTTCAGTGTATAGATGTATGTTGCCATTTTTCCTTACCAACACCTCCTACTATTGCTCAGCATGTAAAGGTATTTCATTTGCTGAATTCAACCTGTCAACTGTAACAAATATGTCCTAATCCCATTATATGCATCACAGTTCACTAACAACCACGTAGGAGCCACCAAGCCTTTTTCTCTTTGATCATTGCAGATTTGCACACTGGCCAAGGGCAAGAACCATGAAGTCTGCTGAGAATAGATGTGGAGAGACAACCTGCAAGGCTCAACACCTGAGCACTACATATCTGATATAAATGACAATTGTTTAAAAGTTACCTCAACTTCATTTTACAAAGTTCATTACTGTAGCAAATGCTTTAACATCAATTTTTTCCCTCTATTTCTCTATTTCCATTTGTGCTGCTGTGCTTTCTGTACTTCATGGTGGAATAATTGTTGAATACATGGCTGGAACTGTGACTCAGGAATTTCAGCTCTCTAGTCTCCCTTTTAACCATTAATTTAGGTACTGACTTCTTAGGAGTCTAATGTTGCTATGAGATCATAATTGGAAAAGGTCATGGAAAAGAGGGGCAGAAAACAGAGTTTCTATCCTATGGAAACTTCAGGCATTTGAACAATTCCTACAATTACAAACTGGAACAAAATATTACATTTTGAAAAATTTACCATTAACCAAAGGTTCTGAAATCTTTGTTTTAGATAGCTGGGAATGATGTACTGAAACACTCTCTTTACACAATAAATGCTTCATTTTTAATGTTATTTTAAACTTTATATTATATAAAAATAAAACTTTCAGGCTCTTCTGTTTTATCCAGTTACATCTGAGCCAGAATGATAAAAGCTGAAGCATTTAGGTAATTTTCTTTTAAAACATTTCAATCCTGCAAAACATTGCTTCATCCACGTTTTTGGAGGGGGAGCAAGTTCCTTTAGAAAGTTTTTAAATCTTACATATCTAAATTCCTCTAGGAAGCCTGTGACCAGCTGTTGTACAAAGTCAAGTTTTTAGGTAGCAAATGTGAGCATTTCAAGATCATCGGTGGATTAATGTCTTTATTTTGGTTTGCAAACAGAATCTTTCAAAGGGGCAATGAGATGCTGTGCAGACAGACTGCAACTGCAGATTTCTTGGAGCTATCAGACAATATTGAATGTCTTCTGTCCAAATCCTGAGAGCTATGAGGCTCTATTGACTCCACTGCAGAAACAGACTACAATGAATGAGATTCAGGAAAGGATTAAAAAAAAAGAGCACAACCTTTCCTTATCACAAAGCAGTCCAGAAAGTTTGAGCCTTCCACTCAGGCTTAAAATAAAACCGCTTTCCTGGCTGTGCCATTAGACAACACTGACTAAAATAGATTCTAAAATATATTACTGTTCAGACTGTTGCTAGTTCTCTTGGCTAGGAGGAAGACATAGAATATAATCAGTTTTAATTTTGATATGTATATGACAAAGCACAAAGCTGCATGGTTTGGATGACAAACATAGCAGGGAAGTTTTCCTTTTTTCTCTCTCCCCTTACGTAAATTGCTGTTTTGACTGCAATCATTAAGGGAATAACAGAAGCATTTTTTTTGGCAGCACATTTTAAAAAACATGACCTTAACAAGTCCTTTAACGATTTGGGACAAAATAATGACTCAATGAATTAATGTAGTCCTCTTGTGCAAATGAGCTCTTTCCAGATTACACACGTATATGAATTACTTCACTCAGAACTGAAATATGTCCAGACTTGCTCAGCTGCAAGGTTGCAGCCACAGAGACAAACAGTATAACTTTGTAGCTTGAGTAATCCTGGACAGGACACTAAGGCAAAGCATTTCTCTTGCAGTCGTTTCCATGGTATCTTTAACACCCACATACAGCAAGTAGGACATTGGTTGTTAAAGTCTCATCCAAATAAATCCTACAAAGTAAATTGCATGGAACCCAATTTATCTACCTTGAAATGAAGTTTGCTGGGATTTGAACCTGTAGGTTCAGGAAAAAAAACAGGCACTTCAAACCTGATGTGCAAATGTTTCAGCCATTCTATCAGCTTTAAGATATAAATAGTAAATTTGAGACCATATGCATGCATAGATAGATATATATATATCTATCTAAGTCTAAACATAGATAGCTGTACCTACATTTGCCTGAGATTCATCATGCCCATTGATTTCTGCTAATTCCTTGGCGCTTTTTAACTGCAAAGAGTGAACAAAAAACAAAAGAGAACAAAACAAGCACATTACTTGAGTATTTCACACTGTTATCTTTGATTTATTTGAAGGAGCATTTTATAAAGCTTCCAATGAGAAAAACAGATGGAGCATATAATTCTAATGAGGTTTTGCTCAAACCATTTTGAAACCAACATACTTAAGGCTTGATAGGTTGGAAAAAAAAAAAGAAAAAGAAAATAATAAGACTGGGTCATTATTTTTTAAATAATAACATTAGAAAGTAGTTTCAAGGCATAAAAAGTGTACAGAATTGGCTCTCAAGAATAATAAATTATTTAATTTCCCATTCTTGTTGCTATTAATTTAAACTTTACAATATTTGCAAGTTGCCACTAGCTAAATAGTGTTTTGCTAATGATTACTTTTGAATGATATATTTTGAGCTGTTTAAGATGCCAAAGTGCTACTATACGTTTCCTTCCTGAGGAAGCATCTAAATAACTGACATGGCTCCTGGGTATGACGGAAAAGGAGGTGAAGAGAACAACAGCTCTTTTATTTAACCAGTGGCAGGAAGAACTGAGAAGACACTGCCAATTCCAAATATATGATCAGAAGTAAAACTTCCTCCTGAATCAGCTTTTTGGGGAAAATCCAGGATTACATTGGGGATTGTAAAAATCACTCCCAAGAGATTTAAGGAATGTCCTTGCTCATGTCTCAAGCCACAGTGAAATGTGAAGTCGTTCATCCTGTGCCTGAGCAAACACAGAAAGAAGGAGACACCACAGCTCTCCTGAGCCTATAAGCCGTGGAGGTTTGTACCCTTAAATGAAGTGCTCAGAACCATTTACTCTGTAGGTAAATCTCTGGTGAGTCATGCTTCTATTCTAACTTAATTCAGGGTTGATATCTGGGATGGGGGAAGATGGGGAACAATAAATAGAACTTTCTTCTGCATTCCTTGTTTTTTGCCAGGGAAGCTGGTGTCGATGTCGCTGTTGATGATACAGCTGTGATCCAGAATGACAACAGTGCTAAACCCCAGGTGAAATGGAACACTACTATGTTTTGATTAGGTGTCTGACTCAGAAGCATTGGTGGACTAACTCCTAGGGTGGCTATGTTACCTCCATCATCTTTTTGCCGTATGGCAGCAACAGTTAAATTGCGTGTGATTCAGTTCCCGGATTCTCACAGTTTCCGATCTGACAAGGTAAGCGGGCCATGGTCTCTGCACACCTTATTATGCAGGGCTGTAAACTGCACCAGTTCAGGAACTGCTGCTCAAGCCACTAAACCAGTCCTGACGGAGAGGGAAGGGGGCAGCAATCCCTGATAAAGTGGTACAAAGGATAGCTGGGGATTGCAAACTCATCAGGTCTCCTAGTTCAATTCACTGATGCTCATCTTTCAATACCCTCAAAAGGTCTGCAATTTATACAGACAGCAGGGAGATACATTTCCAATGAATGCTACGTGTTTTCCCTGTACTGAAAAAATAAGCATTCTGTGAAACCACCTCACTGTGAGGATGGCTGGTAGGAACGAGCTGAGATGGCTACTTCCAGCCAAGCACCAGAATTAGGTATTTCTGCATCACGGTGCGACTGAAAAGAGCTATTTCCTGATTCTGCCAGTTTGTCATTATAGAAATTCACCTCACGTGAGCAGTTCTGTTGAGTTCAGCTGAATTACTCATCTGAATACGAGGTCAGGAGAGTGTGCTTGGGTATGTAAAACTGCTCTGCACACTAATGCCATGTCCTGAGCGCTTGAGGAGTGCTGTTCATTACTTACCTTTCGCCTTTCCTTTTCCAGGTTGATAAAGTGCCATCACCCCTTGGTGACTGCTGGCTCCTTGGGCAATGCTCCGCATGTGTTCTGCCGGTGACATACCACTCCCCCATCAGCCACACGCGTATTTGACGGGAGAGTGAGCTCAGCCTCTAGCCTACGTTGGTCTGGAAGGATTTCACTCCACCATGGTTTCCCACTACCATTGCCCTGGAGTGCTCCACCAGTTAATTTAATGCAGACAGGATGCTTGAGCCTTTCCACCTCTTTTATTGCATACCATGCCCTGAAAAGGATGCCAGAGTTCAGGCAAGAAGATGCAAGCATCCACATCTACCCCAGGACCACTGCAGTAGGAGGTGGAGGTGAACAAGTGGAGACAATGATGGAAAACTTATGGGTAGAAAATGAGCAGCTGTGTTCCCACAGGCTAAGGGGGTAAAGTCCCTTTTTTTCCAATATTATTTTTTTCTAAATTAAAATTTAAATTATATTCTTCTCTCATATCCTAAATACTGAAATGTTGGAAAAGGAACCTTAGAAAAACATACAATATTGGAAAAACAGGACCTGCCTTACCCCCTAGGCTGGCTCCATCGCAGGTCGGTGGTGAGTGTGATGTTACCAGCAGAGAGTATGCTAAGGCACCAAACTGAACTTGTGCCAGTAACAACCAAGGGCCTATCTGAAAGGAAGGGAGAAGGGTTGAGGAGATAGAAGTCTCTGATACGTCTAATGCCATGCTGGGGTAGGTCTAACTCAAACCAGTGGGCGCAAATCCCTCTGACAACCAGAGCTGGAGGCCACGGGCCACATCTGATCCAGAAGCCTTTGGGGTCCAGTAACGCAATATGGTGCACAAGCAAAGGGGACCTCTTCCAGCAGGGCGTCCCAGCCTGGATGCCGCTGGGTTGGTGCAAGTGCATCAGCACGAGATGTGCTGAGCCAGCAGATGTGCTCAGACACAGCTGCACCTCTCCGTGCAAACATGCCCGTGGTGAGGCAAGGTGTGATCCCTTTGCCAGCTTGAGATGAAAAGGCAGATTGCAGCAAACATATCACAAAGAAAAGCCATACAATCAAGGTGGAAGCCCGGTGCTATTTATTTTTGAAAGAAATGTTCATATTGACCCTGCCAGATGATTTTCAATACCCGTTGTGGATGAAACACTCAGATGAGCTGTGGTGCTTGTAGAGGAAAGCTGTGAGCCTTGGCAAGTGGAGGTCATTACTGCTAGGGCTTCTGCTGTTCTGGAAAGTTTTGGAACTGGTTCAGGTTTGCAGGAGAAGCACACTGGCTGCATAGCATGCCTTAGGAATTCCAGCTACTCACAGTCTTGGCCTTAGGCATGTTTCAGAGCTAATTCTCAAAAGAAATGCAGATCCATCCTGCCTTTCTGCCAGCTACTATTTCGTCTGTCTGCCTAGCATGAGTGCACATTTGATTTGCAATTAGGAAGAGTCTGCAGAGATTCAAAAGTCTGCCCTAGTGGTCCCTACTGGGGCCTAGCATTGTAAGATCTTGTATGTTTTTGCAGCATTTAATTGCTACCAAGACGTAAAATACCTTCATGCAATTTCATTTTTTTCTTTTTTAAGTGTTTTATAAGGCTATACTTCGACTGCCATGTAAAAATGGAAATGAGATGCAATTAACTCAAGAGATCCAGTGTATACTGTGTTTATAAAGATTCTGTCATTACCAAATCCATTCTTCCTCATGGTGTTTTGTATAATACAGTCTTGCATCAGATCATTTAGAAGGTTATCTCTGTAACCATAAGTGTAAGTCTAGAATCTTAATTATTAGTTTCTAGAATATATTTGTCACTAGATATTTCAAAGACAAATGTTAAATGTGAAACAATGCCACAGCTTTCATAATGGTAATTTAAAAGATCTGAAATAAGCATAATTTACTTTTCCCAAGATGTACATTAAATGTACAAACCTGTCTTTAAACATATTCAGACATACATGCTGAAAAATCTTGAACATAAGAATCATCAGTATTTTGAGTCTCTGCCTCTAAGAAATTCAGATACCACAGTCTTTAAACTGCAAATACTTAACCAAGTCACTAAATATTTCAGCTCAAAGTTTATACAGAAAGGACTGAAATAAGGTCTCAAAGCAGAGACTGTGCCTGTGCAGCACAGGTGGGAATTTGTGATTTCAGTTTGTCCAAGCCATGTGGTCTAGACAGACAACATTTATTTATGCACACTCTGCTTGCACACGATGTACTGTTTTATCTCCAGATTTACAGATTTAGCACCAGGTTTTCTGTTTGCTTTGTAACTATCCATCTTACCATACTTATAAAACAATACTATCAAATGTACTTCTCAGTGTCATAGAACACCTTATTATCAAAGAAGGTGTGATAATCAGATTTACAGATGTTTGCTTCTCACTGCTTAAATAAGTGCATTGATAACTACTTTTTTTAATGCCATTTATGATAAAGTTTCTTGTATTCTCACATCTGCATGAATAACACAGGAGATGCCAAGTTCTTTTTTTTTTAATACTAGTCTTAAAAGAGCTGTTTTGTTTCAGGTGTATTTAACCCTCCCAATATTTTTTTTTAATTCAGAACAGAAACACACATCACTGATATCTATGTAGAATAACGTAAGAGGAAATGTCACTCAGTACATGAAATTCAGTATTGAATAGTATAAAATAAGGGTCCCTTTTCACTCTGTTTTCTCAACCTCTTGTGTTAGCCTCAGCAGTGTTCACAAATGCTAATCGGAGCAGACACGCAGGCCACATAAGGTTATGTCTTGCTCACAGCATATTCTGTGGTCAGACTCCTATGGAAACTGGAGGTGAAGCCACGAGTCCTCCGTCCCCTTAGCATGCCTAAGCTGGCATTTTTCTCCCACCAGAAACACTCACCTGTTCCTGCAGGACTTTAAGCATCGCTTGTGTATGTGTTTGCTCTTCCTTGGCTTGCTCCAGTTCGGATTTTTTGTTATTTAATTCTTCCTGTATGCTCAGCAATTGCTGCACAAACAAAAGAAGTTTCTGGTTAGCATTGTCTGGATCCAAAGCAGTTTTAAATCCTCAGTTTGATAAATCCTCATTTCAAACAATGCTTTGCAGTCTGCTCCTACATTTATTATTGTTGCATAATCTGCTGTGTCTAAATGGACCAGAGGTAAATTATTTTCATCTGCCTCTCCTTCTGCAGCAGTGTTCCATGAGTAATGCATCTGTTAATGTGTGTTAAGCTATTTGTTACATTAAAGTAGAAACTCCTGGTACAGTATATCACCCACAGAGCGACTGTCACATTCATCTGAACCAAAATCTTATTTGTAGAAGTATATGCGGTGGTTTTAATAGTACTAGGGTAAACACTATGGTACATAAATAATTTAAAAGCACAGCCCTTTAATATAATTAGCCATTGGCCCACAGCCATTTTCATTCTATGCAAAGCAATATTCTGGAAAGCTTTCACACTGAGATGCCAAGAAGAGAAAAGCTTCATTTTTTTTCCCTTGTGCTGTGGTATTTTATTAGATCAGGAAGACGGACACCCTACAATCAATGTATCAGCCAGGAAGACTGCTCGTCTGAACTGTCAAAACAAAAACCTATGACCAAACCCTATTTTTAAGAAGAGAATTCTAGGATGTAGGGACACCTTTAAAAGCCCACATCCCCTGGTCTTGGCTAGCTTCAGGTTCTGCATGGATTTATTGTGATTGTCAAGAGCAGGTCAGTAGATTTAATTAAGTCTGAAATAATTATATATTTTTGTATTGATGCAATGAATGTTAGACACTGCTGAAGAGCAAAAGGAGACAAACATGAGATTAAAAAGGAGTTTATGGTGCTTTCCCTTAATGATTGAGAAAGGAAACTATTATTTGCTGGGGCAACATATTGCTTGCAAGCACATTCCTTTTTAAGGACTACTTGAATGAGGATTTGCTTTATTAACTTGCATTACTGATCTAACCATGTATCTAAGCATCTAAAGCTTAGTTTATGTTTGTGCTTAGGACCGGTAACTCTGACTCAAACTGATGTTGCAGATGTTCAGCATCTTGGTAAGTTACAGAGAGCAAATCTAGAAATAGTCCCTGGCCTTGTTCCACTGCACTGGAAGTCCCAGGCATCAAAGGACTTGGCACCAGTATTGTTTCAGTGCTGCTTGGAACCAGATGACATTTTGGGGACTGATGGAGTTATTGGTAGTGTATTTCTGTTATAAGTGAACACCAGTATGATGGATTAATTCAGCCACTGAAGTAAAAATACATGTGGGTATATGTCTGATTATATCTCACATGTTCTACAGTCCAGCTGGGTTAGCTTTTTGATGGATCTTGCTGCCTGGACTGCTCCCTGGGAGCCTTTGAGAGACATTCAGGTATATGTGTTCACTCTACCACAGCACAAGAGCATTTCAAATCTCAAGATTTTACATGAAATAACAAGGTCTGTTCCACTGAGGCTCTTGCACAACCATCTTTTGTGTGGGAAGCTCCACTTCAGCATTTCCTGACTGGGGATGGATTGCCACCTCAGGCCTGTGTTCATCTTGCCTGCTGGGTACTAGTCCCTACATTTTCAGAAGATACATTGAATTTGTGTATACTGTCATATGTCACACAATGACATCCATGCAGGTCCTTAGCACTGTTACACCTTTCCAGATGTTTCATAACCTTTTAGTCCAGAAGGGACCATTTGGTCATCTCATGTAACCTCCTGTTACTACAGAACATTAAGCTTCATCCAGGATAGCTCTAGCTGATGTCTGCAATTTAGAAAGAAGGGACTCGAATCCTCAGAAGACAAGCAGAGCATACAAGACACCAGAAAGTTAGCATAAACCCTTTTGAGGGCCACTAGCTGAGACACCTGAGGTTTGGTAAGTGGATGTGTCACCTAACAGGGGCTGGAGAAATGTCCTCTCCTTCCCAGCTGCAACCTGTTTGACCTTACACTCCTGGACATGGCAAGGGTTGTTAAGAGAAAGGAGTCTTTGCCCTGCATCTCAGTCTTCTCTGAGCAGTTATGTTTCGCCAATGTGGCCAGCCTCTGATGATTCAAAGGGAGGAGCCAAAATTAATGAAATGATCCTCACACAAAGCCAGGAATGCATCTAGCCAACTAGGTACTGGGGGAGGGAAGCCCTCCTTTTTGTCTCCAGGCAATCAGCTGAAACCCTGAAGCAAGGGATTTGACTATCATCATCTCAGTGCGGTGCTGTGAGTACTAGGGAGTCTGAGGAGGAACTCACAAGAGAATTTGTTTGCTCTGCAGCCTCTGAAGGAAGTGAATAGCCATGCATATCCAAGGAGAACATCACCACCATCCAGACTGCGCTTCATCCTGCTTCAGAGATTTTACTCCAGCTTCTGGGAGAAGCCTTAGAGCCCATCCTTCTGAACCATATAAACTCCTATCTGGAAGACCCCAAGTGAGTTTTCAGTTCACCTCTGCCCCGGAAAGCCTTTTTTACTACTGAATGACTGTTACAAATGGGTAACCAAGTTCCACTTATGGGTTGAACTTATTATACTTCTGCCAGAACTGAAATCTCCTTCTTCATCCGACCCACGCTCTCTCCATGGTTCTTCCAAGTTTTACATACTGCAGATCAGCTCACAAACTTCCACTGTATTATTTTCACATCTCCCACTGCAATCTCCCACTGTGATTTAGTCTAATTACATCCCTCTTCCTTTGATCCTGACTTTGTGGTTTGAGGCAATTTTTCCAAAACTGTCCCAATCATGGGGCAAAGAGGTGTAGAAGACACTCCCTGAGAGCATGAGAGATACTCCCTGTTCTGCACCTTTGTACTTGGCTCTGGACCAGCCAGGAACAGGAATCCCAGGAAAATATCCAACGTGCTCAGTTTCCCTGCCGTAAGTGAGTGTGCATTCTGGTTGCAGTATGAGCTGCAAAGCACTTGATATGAGATAAAACATTCCAGCAGTCTTAATTTGACTTAAGTTAAACTGTCAACTACTGCAGGCTTACTGTGTGCACATAGGCTTATACTTTTGGATTGGGTTTCTGTGGCAAGGTTTTGGTAGTGGGGTGGGGGTGGCGTTATAGGGGTGGCTTCTGTGAGAAGCTGCTGGAAGCTTCCCCGATGTCCAACAGAGCCAATACCAGCCGGCTCTAAGATGGACACACTGCCGGCCAAAGCTGAGCCAATCAGTGATAGTGGTAACACCTCTGTGATAACATTTTTAAGAAGGAAAAAAAGTTGGGGGACAGAGAGAAACGGCAGCCAGAGAGTGAGAACATGTAAGAGAAACAACCCTGCAGACCCCCTGGCCAGTGCAGAAGGAGGGGGAGGACATGCTCAAGGAGCCAGAACAGAGATTCCCCTGCAGCCCGTGGGGAAGACCATGGTGAGGCAGGCTGTCCCCCTGCAGTCCATGGAGGTCCACGGT
>JANZLQ010000008.1:28431368-28441607 GCA_026212715.1 Elanus axillaris
TAATAAATTGAGTTAATTTCCCCAAGCCAAGTCTGTTTTGCCCGTGACGGTGATTAGTGAATGATCTCTCCTGTCCTCATCTTGACCCACAAGCCCTTTGTTATTTTTTCTCTCCCCTGTCCAGCTGAGGAGGGGGGAGTAATAGAACAGCTTTGGTGAGGACCTGGCATCCAGCCAGGGTCAACCCATCACAACTTTCAAAGACAGCAAATGGGTCCTCTTTTCACGGGGATGGAAAACAGGGTATCTGTAACTAAGTTACCATATTCCCAGACACACATAAGGTTTTTTATTCACAGAACTGGGGCCTTCCCATCCAATCCCCAAAGATGACAGAATCATTTAAACCTTGTAGCCATCCCCTGTGGGTTTAACCTCTTTCTTTTTCCCTCCCTTGTATTTATCTCTAAAAGCTGCAGAACCTGCTAATTTTGCATGGGTCAGGTTCCGAGATTTATTTTTCATGAGTGGTTGGTTCCACCACCAAGAAGTTGTAACAAGGAGTTATACCTACCAAACAGCACATTTTTCCCTTCTAGTCTCATTGTGGAAAAAGAAGACACAGATTTGACTGAAAAAAAATACCAGCCTAAGACAGACAAACAGGGTGAAAAATATCAGCACAAACACGTGATGTTTGGCAAAATTAGAAGCAAACGGGAAGAGGATCTTAAACTGGCAGGAATGAGGCAAGTTTCATAACAGGGACTGCTGTCATGCCTGCTTATAAACAGACAGCCTCTCCATAAAGACTGTGACGAATGATGCCAAGATGATGGTATTTAATTCTTCAGAATTATTTTGTTTTTCACATAAATGTGCTTATTAAAAATTGATTCTATAGATATTCCTTATGCCCTTCAGATTGCTTGCAAATATACACCACAATCAATTAAAATATAAATGGTTCTTCTTGGTCTTAATGTTTGTGCTGTCTGATACTGTTCCACCTACTTTGCCATCTCACCCAGCCTTTCTGCCAGAGCTTCCCCCCATGCCCACCCACCCACGCAGCATTTGCTATCCTGCTTCCCACCTGTTACATCCTGCTGGCTTGTCTCACAGCTACTGCCAGCACAGCTATCAAAGTGTCCCTTCCTTCAATCTTGTCGCACCTCCCTGGCCATTTCCTTTAAGCCCTGATGTCCCCAACTTTGTGGCATAGCCATGGCATTCAGATAGCGGTTCCCTAGTTCCCTCAGGCAAAGGAGTGACTTCTTGGTTACACAGCCAGGAAATACCTGGCTCATTCTTCTGCTGTCTTCCAGTGGTCCTCAATGTGCAATTCTTTGGGTCTCTGAGGGTCCCCTGCAAGTTGTGCACGAGTCTTTTCCCTGAGCCAAAATCCCAGTGTCATGAAGCAGAAAAGCATCTCACAGTGCTCATCGCCACTCTGAGGATCCTGGAGAGAGACACCTGCGCAGCCCAGAGCTCTACCAGCACCAGTCTTGAAGCTCAGCTGGTCTACATGTAATCAAAACCTTTTGCCACCATGGCTGCCAGGTTGACCCCTAAGAGATGAAGCTGTGTAGTAGGTCCAGATCAGACCGGTAGACGTCACTGATATTCTCTTACTGGCACTTCCAGAGAGGAGACAGGAAAGGAGAAAGAATTAACCCACAGGTTGTCTCTCCAGAGATCAATCACTGCATTTTAGACAAAAAAATGCAACACATTGCTTGTTTCCAGTGGCAGCTCTGGAGCTTCTCTGTATAGAAATGGTAAATATCACTCTCCTGTGTTAAGGTTCCTTCATTCATGAGAACCAAATCCTCCCCACACATAAGCAAGTAACTAATTTCTTTATATGGGGGCAAGGGGGTGTGTGTTTTATATTTTTTTCACACGTTCCCACCTCCAATACTGAATCTCTGTCAGACACAGTTCAGTACTGCCCATATTGCGTAGATCTCAAAAGTGCAGACAGAAAATTACCATCTTAAACCAATCTTCACAGCTTCTGAAACATTAAATATAGATGGCATTATTGAAGCCGATTGAATTACTCAGACTGTGTACAATGCGGTGCCAGTGTGGCCAAGAATGCTAACAACCAAACAACACACAGTGCCTTGAAATATATGAGAAGCCCTAAAGGGAAAGTAATAGCTTGCTGTTGCATACCACTGTGCAGCCATGAAATACTCTTTCCCTTTCCTCCCCTCCTCCCTGCCCACAGTTCTTCACTGCTCCCCAAAAGGCCCTCTTACATGTCTACATTTAAATATAAATTATGGACATATCTAAAAGTGTGGTCACACACCGAGCCTAGCAGGACAGAGAAGGGTCTCAGAAGGAAAGCATGGTTTCCAGCATGAAACCATCAACTTAGTACGCTAAGAAAAGGGAGGTAGATCAGAAGAGACTGCAGGGCCTGAGGCTGTACTTAAGATACTGTAAGGCTGACAGAATAATGAAAAAGGAAAACCAGCATTTGCCACAAGTTTAGCAATTATACTGCTGAATGGTCCTGCCCCTGCTGTTTTGGTTATGGTTTTCTCTACAGCTGCTTGAAATGAAATATGAAAAGGTTACAAAGACCTTAAAGAAAGGGAAGAAAAGAAGAGCAAACAAAAGAACACCTCTGAGGTGGGAACGCTGACTTTGAACACAGGTTTTGCAGGCAGTTTCAGCAAACCCAGCCTGTTCAGCCACAGGAAGGAAGCACAGACTCTCTCTCCCATATCTGCAGTGGCTGCAGGGTGTCCAGAAAAGATCTGTGGCAAACTCTTCCGAAATGAGTAAATCAGTCAAAGAAGGACAGTCTTACATAGCCTAACGGAGCCAAATCAGTTGAACGGCCATCTTAGACACCTAGTGAACTCAGGCAAACTGAATTCTATTGGTATCACGTTTTGGGGCAGCATATTACTCTCTACTTACAACCTACAGGGTATATATATATTTCTGTACAGGAAAAAAATAGGGAAATCTGATTCACTAGGTGCCTAAAATGAAGGCAAACCTTATGTGCCAGCTGTATCCCAACCAAGGCTGCCTTTCTCAGCCCCAGTGAAACCAAAGCTTGCACACTAAACAGTAACCCTGGGAAGGAGTTCTCACTTGTGCAAAAGTGCAGCCCTTTCCCCTAGACTACACTAGAATCAGAGATCTAAAAAGTATGAAATCACAGGCATTGAAAGGACTGCAGAGTTCACCTAAAAATTAAAACACTCACTTATGTTAGCAATTGCTGAGGTTTTATTCTCCACCCCCCCCCCCCAAGTAAAACCTTGCTTTATCTTTTCTAACTTTATTTTATAGAAACAAAAAGAAGTTGGAGTTTGCCAAATAGAAAAGGACAAAAATCAGCAAGGAAAATAAGTGTTTCAAAATTCTTAGAAGCTGTTCACAAGTACAGAAGGGGAGGACAGTAAATATTTATTTTCAGAATCCTCCTTAGGTAGAAAGAAAAGAAATAATGAATCAAAATGAAATCTCAGGTACAGAAAAAAATTGCAAAATAAAAATACAAATCCCTCTCCCAGTACTTCCATGGACCGTCTGGAAGAGTGTTTTTCTCCTTTTGTAAGACAGACAAGATTTCATATCACAAATGGCCAGCACATGGCAGGCTTGAATAATGAGAAAGTGACTTCCCAGCTGAGCAAATATGTGTTAGTAACAAGACGCTGATGAGGCCAGACAAATCACCAAGGAAACAGGAGAATGTGAAAGACAAGTCAAAGAAGCTTTAGAAATGAGCCCTCGAGGAAGTTAGCCATGTTGCAGCAGTAAGAGCAACATACATGCCATCCTAATGGATGACAAGGCATTATTAAAACAAAGAGTAAGATTGTGGATTTTTCTAAGGGAGTAAAAATAAACACAGTGTAATAGCACAATGTTTCTCATCCCTCCCACCTCTCAGGGACTGCCTGTGTCATAGGAACTACATGGATGGCATTATTTGGATGGATCGGGGGGCTTGCAATGACAAAAAAGTCCAAGCCCTGACCCCCCCTGCCCTGGGCTGGTGAGGAGCTGAATGTGGTTCAACAGCCCAGCTCCTGCATGCTGGGCATCCATCTGCAAACTGAGTTTTCCTGATTCTTTGGCCAGAGGCAAAGACCATGCTGAACATGTTAGCTCCACAAGTTAACCACCTCAGAAGGACCAGGGAGCTGGGCACACACATGATGGGTGAGTGCATATGGTGGCACTACTGAAGAACTCTGTCCAGCTGCTTCCTTTGGGAGATGTTTAACATGGTCCCATCCCCCTGCTATTAGATTGACTGCAGAGGTCCTACAGCTTTACAGCACTTCAAGTAGGAGCAGGCAGGACTGAACCCAAGAAACATGCCAAATGAGAAAACAGACAGATGGACACAGACACACTGAAACTACCTAAAAGGAGGTTACAGAGAAGATGGAGTCAGGGTTTTCTTGGACAAAGGTTGAGGGTGAATAGGCACATACTCAACAAGGAACATTTCTATTACATATAAGGAAAGTATTCTACAGTGAGGGAGGCCAACCACTTGAACAAGGGCTCAGAAAAGGTGTGGACTCTCCATCTTTGGAGGTACTGAGAACATAGCTGGACAAGGTCCTGAGCAAAAATGAGACAATTGGAGAGATGCCCCTGCTTTGAGCAAAGGGCTGGTGTACGTGACCTCCAGACATAACTTCTGACTTGCGTTCTTTTGTGATTCTAAAGAATACCTAATAAATATCAGGTAATTAGCTCTCAATTTCTTTTGTTTCTATGAGGCATAGTAATTCAGCCACACAAACTACAACAGGCAGTGTTAAGAGTTGGACAGCGGATGAAAGGAGAACATGGACAGTGCAATGAATGGCTTAAGAGCCAGTCTATAGCTTTCCTTTACCAAGCAATTTTTAAGTGTATCTCTTACTCCTCAAGAAAGACAAGTTCTCTTTGGTCAGCTATGGACTTTTGCAGTAAATGAGGAAAAGAGCCAAGTACTTAGGAACACCACAGAATCAATCCCTCCTCTCAGAAGTTAAATTCTCCCGATTTACTAATAGATACTTAGTGCTGCATCAGTGTTCCCTCTCTGGGATCTGATTTCCACAGCAGATTGCACATGGTCTTTGATTTTGATGGGATCTGACTTTTACAGCAGATTACACATGGTCTTTAATCCTGATGGTGGCCTGTGGAGGGGAGAAGCCTGACCAAAGCCCACTGCACCACATCAATAAAGCTCCCTCCTACCTTTGCTAAATGAGGGTCATTCACATATTACATAGCCCTTGACTTTACTGGCAACTGGTGACTGGACAGGTGGGCTTACAGTTTGCTCTGATCCCAATCAAAAGAACAGGGCTGATCGCAGATGAGCATCATGTCCCCTCTGCCCTCATATCTGCCCTGAGAGAAAACCAGTCAGCACCTGGTATGATGCACAGTCAAAAGAAGACATGATCATCCACTCGTAGGATCCTCATCTTCTCCAGGCTCTCACCTGGTCCTGTCTGTTGTGGATACCTCCTCAACCAGGCACTTGAGCTGTATGATCCCATCTCTTTCATGGGACTGCAAATGAGCATGATGCAGCATGCTCTTTCTCAACAAACCATATTAGATTTTTAAAATTTTGATTTCCTATTCAAGAAAAAATATTTTATTTATTTTGAAGGAGAATAAAAAGGCCTGACACATTTTAATTAGAAGAATGACATTAGGGAAGAGAATCAAGTTACCCTGTGTAATTCCCATTGAAACACAATTCCTAGCAGAGGAAGCAAAGTTCCTAGTAATGATAGTATCAAACACATTTGAAAACTATGCACTCATCAAGCCAATGCTAGTACTTAGGATCTTTTAAAGAATTCCTGTAAGATCACTGGACCGTAAAACTTACGAGATCTGTCCTTTACAACCACTAGACTACACAAGCATGTTAATGAAGCTATTAGTTGATTTCTTTTATATTTTAAATAAAATGTGTGTACCCAATTATTTCTCTCTAAAGTGTTTATTCTTGCTGCCAATCTCAGTTTAGCTTTACCAGTGGTAGCAGGCAAAAAGATGCCCTCCACCATTTTACCACTAGAAGACCTATCAGCAATATGGTGCTTAAAGCATCTGTGGACCCTTATTTACACTTCTCTAATATTGTTGGAGTGGTGGTGGCAGAAGTGGGAAATTAAACACTACTTTCAATAAGGAAAGGTTGTTAAACACAGAGGAGAACCCATTTGGCTTGTCTGAGATCTGGTAAATAATTAGCACTTAATTGCCAGCTGCTCTTTTTTTTTTTAATATAATCCGAAAGAGTAAGTGTTTTCTGGAAGTTTGACTGTGGACAGTACTGCACAGAGCCCTGAAAAGCACAAGGGAACAAAAATAATACTTATGTGAACATTTCTCTCTGTCCTGGGAGCAGATATATTTCTTAACCAGTTTCCAAATATCAAACATTGGATGAGAGAAGAAGAGACAGGCCTGGAAATGAACATCTGGAGACTGGGTTCAGTCCCTTGCACTTATCTTGTATCCATTCCCTATAAAATTATTAGTGCTGATCAATATTGCCATTACTACTCCAGTGCCACTTTTATAGGAAAACAGAAAGATCTAACTGGAATTCATACTGCAAAAGCAGTAATAAAAAAGCATTTCCAACTTAATTATTCCAGTCTGTTTATTCAGCAGGTAAAATGCAAATAAAAGGGGTAATGTTTTTTTATCCCTTTTATTTACTCTTCCTTTTAATAATGCATTTGGAGAAGAATCAGTTTATAGTTGTGTGTAAGTACATTGGGTGGGTTATATCTGAATAGATACTTGGTGAGCGAAAGGTAGGTGGATAAAAAAAGACTACAAATCTCTGCATGTAGGCTATATTAATAAATATAGCCATAACATGCTCCATCTATTCAACAATGATGTTAATGTCAGTTCTAAACTGCTACTAGAACCTGTATATTTAAAGGTAAATGGTTGTTATAATGGTCATGGCACTCACATGGCACCAGAATGGGGCAATTTTCAGTCAACAGCATATGTGTCTGTGACTTCTGACATTTCAGAAAGTTTGTATGTAAGAGAAAGGAATGACTGTGACTGTTAACAACATCTGTGAAGGATCTGAGAGCCGCAGACCTAAATGCCAGCTGAAGCTTATTGGAAATTAATAGGTGGTAGATTGGTTAGAAGAGTGATGTGGAAAAAAAGTTTTACAACACCTATCCTACTAGCTGTTGAAAACTCCCAGAGAGAAACGTGTTTTTTCTTCCTGCTCCCACTGAAAGAGAATGGACCATGGGAATAGTCAGTTCTTCAATTACTTGTATGAGAAAAAACTACTTTTCATATAGGATATGAGAAGAAACACCTGAACAATGCTATCTTTGCTTGTAGAAAAAAAGTTCTGCTAGCTCAGCGAGGACATCTGAAAATGGACTAGCTCTGCTCCAGTGGCTGGGAATGATAGAAATCCAATTCAAAAGGCAACACAGCAAGGCCAACGCTAGCTATCTCTGGCTTTTCTACTCAGAGTGGTTACTATATACTCTACATTAGAGGTATATGATCTTGCTTAAAAAGCTGAGAGATGAGCCTTGTGCCATCTCCCTTAGACAAAAGGTCCCTAACCCAGCTCCCAGTGATTGTACTGTGGAAGCTGTTCACCCCAGTCCTCGTCAGAAAATATGTACCCTGGGCATCTCCCTTTGAGGGAGCAGTGATTGTAAGGCGGGAGCTGCGATGCACTCCAGCAGCTCTTCTCACCCTCCCAACCAACAGCAGTGAGGCATATTACAGACCAAACTGTCCTTCCCTGGATGAACACTGAAAGCCTGTAATGACTGCTAGTCACCTGGCATTTATCAGAGCCTTTTAAAAAAAAGATGTACAAGTCTCAGGTGCACGTGCTATTTATTTTACATGCTAAAGGATTAGGAAACTGCGAAAGCTAGTCCTCAGCAGGTAGGAAATGTCAGGAGCAAAGTGGCCTTTGCAGCAAGACCTTGAGATGCATATTGAACAGCAAGGACAGGAAGGTATTGAATAGGTGATGATTAACTGTGTGCTCACTGTCTGCAGCACTGAACAGGGAAGGGTGTCTGAAGTACATGAAGCAAGATACACAGGCAGTAGGTCTGGCAATTCCTGGCTTCTGAGTGCTCAGGTTCGCAACCTGCATTGCTATTTGAGTGAAATTAATATTGTCTAGGGAAAAAAAACAGAAGACAAAAGAGGACGTTCATCACGCTGCCTCAGTGACACCCGTGTGGGTCATCAACAGAGCCAAAATATGTTCAGTCTGCTGCTGAGACATCCTGAGCTAACACCTGAGTCGGTGGCACCCACAGCAGTGTACTGGCCTTTATGTCAGCCCTACGCCTACCACCCATGACTGTTCCTATTGTTCTTGCTTTCTACCCCGAGCTCTAATTTTAGGAGAAGCACCTTCCTGTGCATCCCCTGCTCATGCAATAACCCCATGGCTAGGCTTTAATGCATCACCACCAAGGAAGGGGAGCTGGTGCTGTTGCTGTGTATTAGGAGGAGGAACCCCAGCTCAGCTAATGAATCAGGCCCCTTAGGGGATGGGGCAATGAGGTGCCTCTTAAATGTCCCAGATACACCCCAGCATGTGCAATAGCAGCACTGTAGGCACTTGTGTACATTCTCCGGAGAAAACATAAGTGGAAGCATGATTTAGGTGGGGATTTCTGGATGACACCTTTTCCTGCAGGAGCTTAAATTCAGCCCATCGTGCTCAGGGAGTTGTGAGAGGTAAGAACATTATCATACATTTACATGGTGCAATGAAGCACCGTAGAGAATTACCAGTCTATTGCAAATGAATCAGTTCAGAAATCAGGACAGCTATGCAAGCATGGCACCATACCTTAGCCAATTAAGCCTGACAAAGAGGTGGAAATAACTTGCTCAATGAGAGAGCCATGCTAAAGGAGGTGTGCTCTGTAGACTTAGGACTAACTTGAGGAGTAAAGCATTGCACCGATGGCTCTGCTATGGAGGTGGTTCATGAAAAACCCCGGATAACAATTAAATTCTAAAATTTACTTGGAAATGTGCTAATGAGTACCATCTCCTATGTGCCCAACTGACATTTTTCAAAGGCTTCCAACATTATCAGTTTCAGGCAGATTTATAAAGGATATAGAAGCCACATCATTAACTCAATAGCAACTCACTGCCAAACTCTGAGTCCTTCCTTCAAAGTATGAAGGTGGCAGGTGCATTTCCTCAAGAATTTTCTTTGGTGGGCAACAAACAAGAAAAGCGTAGTTTTCTTGCTTCGCCCTTGGAATGGCCGAAACATTTTTATGAGAATTTTTTTCAAAAGAATTTTGGTTGCTACTGCATGTGGAGTATAGTAACCAAAATGGTTAAAATTTGGAGAAATTATATATCCACTGAAAACTGAGTCTTATAATGGTGTATTGGGTTTCTGTGGCAAGGTTTTGGTAGCGGAGGGGGGGTTACAGGGGTGGCTTCTGTGAGAAGCTGCTGGAAGCTTCCCCTGTGTCCGACAGAGCCAGTACCAGCTGGCTCTAAGATGGACCTGCCACCAGCCAAGGCCGAGCCAATCAGTGATATTGGTAACGCCTCCGTGATAACATTTTAAGAAGGGAAAAATGTTGGGGAACAGGGAAGAAACGGCAGCCGGGGAGTGAGAACATGTAAGAGAAACAACTCCACAGACACCAAGGTCAGTGAAGAAGTAGGGGGAGGACATGCTCCAGGCCCCAGAGCAGAGATTCCCCTGCAGCCTGTGGTGAAGACCATGGTGAGGCAGGTTGTCCCTCTGCAGTCCATGGAGGTCCACCGTGGAGCAGATCTCCACCTGCAGCCCGTGGAGGACCCCACGCCGGAGCAGGTGGGTCCCCGAAGGAGGCTGTGACCCTGTGAAAAGCCACGCTGGAGCAGGCTCCTGGCAGGACCTGTGGATCTGTGGAGAGAGGAGCCTGCACTGGAGCAGGTTTTCTGGCAGGATTTGTGACCCCGTGGGGGACCCACGCTGGAGCAGTTTGTGGAGGACTGTCTCCCGTGGGAGGGACCCCATGCTGGAGCAGGGGGGAAGAGTGTGATGAGTCCTGTCCCTGAGGAGGATGAAGCAGCAGAGACAACCTGTGATGAACTGACCCCAACCTCCATTCCCAGTCCCCCTGTGCCGCTGGCGGGGATAGGTGGAGAAGCCGGCAGTGAAGTTGTACCCGGGAAGAAGGGAGGGGTGGAGGGAAGGTGTTGTGAGACCTGGTTTTATTTCTCATTACCCTACTCTGTTTTGAT
>JANZLQ010000008.1:28441707-28461549 GCA_026212715.1 Elanus axillaris
TCTCTCCTGTCCTTATCTCGACCCACAAGCCCTTTGTTATATTTTTTTTCTCTCCCCTGTCCAGCGAAGAGGGGGGGGAGTGATAGTACGGCTTTGGTGGCCACCTGGTGTCCAGCCATGGTCAACCCACCACAAATGGCAAGCATTAAGCAACACTATGAGATGATATTTTCTGCATTACCTATAGTCATGTATCTGGTAAAACATTTCAGACTGAGAGACAAGATTTTAAAAATTTTTACAGCTGTGCTGTGAAGTATTGTAAAAATAGTTACAACTAAAACATCCTTCCTTGTGATCACACTTTGTTAGAGAATACCAAACACTGCTGGAAAAACAGAGCCATGTGAAAAGTGATCTGCTTGGTATGTGTGTTCTCATGTAGAAATAAATTGAAGGCAATACCACCTATGCAGCAGTGACAAGTTAATTCAATTTCCATCTCAAAATCAGGTAAAGTGTATCTCATTTGTTACCATGGATACAAGACATTATTTCCATTTGTTTGAGATCTCACAGTGGGTATGAAATTAAACTGTGACACAGTTTTATGGAGGAAGTTGACTAAAACCCCAGTAAGTTCAATGTCATTAGTCCAAAGGATTTTCTTTTTTAGACACACTAAATAAGCAGGTTGCTACTACTGCCCATAAGGTATAGTTCATAAGAAAACATGTGTGTGATTTTGCTGATGTTGCTTTAGATCAGTAGGAGTGATGGAAGAGAAAATAAACATTCACTTCATCAGTCCTGCAAATGTAGGAAAGAATCCTGAAATAAGTCCAGATGGTAGAAGTACATTAAAAATACATTGATGGTGTGTTATTTGCTATTGTTTGGCACCAAACATGTTTACAGAAAGTTTCTTGATTCTGAAAATGCATCCACTTTTTCTCAGATAAATCTGCTTTTCAGGCTCCAGCTCAAATCACTTGTTCTGTAGTTTTCAAAGTTAGAAGAAGAGGTGTATGAAAAAGTGGGGGAGAATGAAGAGGAAAGAAGGAGGAGGAATACGTTTTTTTTAATGCTGACACATATACAGGATTCAGGAATTCAATGGCATTCAGTTTACCCTGTCTGAAATTAATTTTAATATATACAAAAGGATAAAAGGGAATACAGGTCTTCTTGTTAAATTATTACTACTCAAGTCCTGGCTATATGTTTAATATTTCATAGAGAGACTAATTTCCATAGATGCTGAGCACCTGCTATACTGATAGATTTCAGCTAAAGGTTGTCATCTCTGAACATTTACAAAACCAAGCTGAGATAGAACAGAGTCTACCTAAATCAAAGGTTTATTTCTAAATATTCATGCATGAACTGCACGAAAAGCACAAAGGTTATGGGATGTCATGACTATGGCTAATCATTGAAATCCAAAGCCATCATCCAGCTGCTTAATTGACTGATAATTTCCCACCAAATATTCTGAACTCCACCTTCTGTGCTTCTGTGTTGTTGCCCTCCTCAGCATATTGTCAGACTGGATTATCTGCAATGTCTTCTCCAGCTCCTTGGGCCATCTCTAATTATATCCCATTGAGAGTTAGTAGGTCTGACCCCGAGGTGGCAAACTAGAAAAATTCAGAACCTCACAGCAAAATTGTCATGAACATAAAACTCTCAGAGGAATAGGGACTACAATGTCCATTGCTAGCTGAACAGAGAGATAAGTCACTCTCTGTTATTGACTTGCTTTATTAACATTTGCTTGAAGTTCAATAGAAATCTATTTATATTCTACAGACTTGATTATCCTTCATCCAGACCCCAGGTAGGAAATTATAATATTGCAAAATGAGCATTAAGGCTCTAGCATTTTGATTTAGTAGTATTTTGTGCCCACCTTTCACTAATTTTAATGGAGAATTAGCACAAGGCTGAAATTTAGCACAATATTTATATATGCAGTTAAATTTAATGAAGCCAGTGATATTTAAGTATCCATTTATATAAGGATAAGATCATGAATAGACCTCAAGCGTATCTAAAGTATATTGAAACCTCAAGGTTTTCTGATTAATGACTTCATTCCTAAGTTCAGGAAAGATTTTATTTCTACATTATCAATGACTGATTTTTGATTTTTCAAATATTTTGTTCAGAAGTATTCCACTGTACCATAAATCACCCTAATTTTGTAAAACTTTGCAGGCTTAAAGGGGCTATATAAACACACGTGTAGGCTTGTCTTGTGCTCTGTTATTTGGCATTAGGTGGGATTTGCAGACTTGTTGGATTCAACTGGTACCGTGATAGCCATGCAATTCCTAACTCGACTAGGTAGCTCACATGTAAATTAACTTCTCCTGGGTTTTGTCATAAAAAAGCAGCTTAGTGCAATCAGGAAGTGGGTGCAACTTGTCCCCTTCTGGAATCCAATAACCGAGAGTGATAGAGGAATGCCCACGTTGCTTCAGGGCACAGATGAAGGAGGCAAAATTAATAATGTTATACACATGCATGTTGAATGAGGGGTGTTTATGTGTTAGTGGATGTGTCATATGAAGCAGTGGGAGCAGTCTGGGTGTGCTTGCCAAGACCTGCCCAGCACAATGTCAGGAGCACACCAACAAATAAAGGAGTATGCTTATAATACACTGACCTGCCTCTGCAGGGACACATTGCAGTTTCTTGCTGACTGGTGTCAAAGAAAAAGCTTTGTTGCTGCACTAAACCACTTTAAAAATTGCCTGAATGAAAAGGTTACACCCGTGGGTCAGCATAAATGATAAGAGCTCAGGAGATAGCATTGATGTTGCTATGCACTTTCAAGTTAGCAGGAGGGTAGTCTGGACAAGCTGGAGATGTCTCAGTCATCCTCAAACATGAGCAGAAAAAGACAAAGCTGAGAAGCAGAGATGCATCTGAAGATGCAGATGAATGCAAATGGAGACACGACAGAACACACTGGACAAAATGTCTTGAACCTTTGTGTGGAATTAGAGCCAATTGGATTAAGTCAGGAGAGCAATCGGGGATGTTCTGAAGTAAATTGCTCCTAACTAGAACATGGATAAGGAGTTTTCTTGAATGATCAATCAGTTTACAGTTTATGAATTACTAAAACAACTATCCCTAAATATGTCCGCAATTTCTCCTCCCTTTTCCCCCCATCTAAAATCCATAAAATTTTGACTCTGAGAAGAAATCAGGACCTTCATGACTAATAGTCTTGAGTACAGCAAGGCCCCATGGTACCACTTTCCTGAAAAAGAAGACCTGTTCTTTTCTTCCTTAGCAATACCTGCTGCATGCCTTGCATTGTCTGCTGTAGGAACTGCAGCTGCTGGTCCTTTGTGAGGCTTTCTTCTGTTCGAAAGAGTTGTCCTTTCTCCTGTTTCAGGAGCTCCACTTCATTCCTATAAGCATCAAGCTGCCATCGAAGGCTATCATTCTCTTCCTTTAGCGCATATGCTTGGGCGGCTAGAGCTAAAAGAAAATGAAAATGTGAAGAAATCAGTAAAATGGATTGTTTCCTTACAAATAACGCAGAGGACATTGTCAGGGGAGATGACAATACAGCTGAAAGCCAGTGAGACATTTCGAAGCTGAGACAAGACCCAGCAGAGCTGAAAATGATTAGGTTCTGGCAAAGACCGTTGCTGGGAGGTTATTTCCTGGGATGGAGGGAGCCATAAAGCGACCCTAGATAATTCAAACACTACTTGCAATCTGGCTGCTAAATTTAGGCTTATATTTTAGGAAGAAACTGGCATGCAGTCCAAGGGCAAAGCACCCACCAACTTTACAACATTTTCCCAGTGATGTTACATGAACCAATACAGCCATTTAGTATTTATACTAGTCTAGTGGCCAGATGTTCCAGTCAGATCTGCGCTAAGGAATTTTGACTACATGAAGTTGCTGGATTTAGTCCCATGAGAGAGGAAACACAGAAATTCCTCTCCAATCTCACTGTGAACTACTTTGTAGCAATGGTTATGAGGAACCATTTAGACAGAAAAATGATGTAATAGAGTAAAATTATATAAAATGCAAATGCTCAAAAAAAGTGTTGGCACTACAAGTACATTACTACATTAAAGACATTGAAAGACACTTAAGTAATTTCCTTAGGAAGCTCCATTTGGCCCCTTTTCAATTTAGAATGGCATTTTTATTATCATAACTGATAGCAGGTGTTTGTGAAGAAATCGATTAGTATGCAGGGATGGAAATTACATTTGCCAAATGACTTGCACAGTCTGCAATATAAGCTAAAATTTGTATAGCAAAAGGCAGAGGGCTATAAAGCATGTACTAGGAACATTATTTAAATAAATTATCCAAACATAAATACATATAGGGAAGTGTGGCATTCATTACTTTAGGGATGTGGTTATCATCCTGTACAAGAACCCACTCCTGGTAGTATTTATACTTGGCAGTAGCAGTGGTCATTTGGCATAGCAAACTGCCATACTATACTATTTTCCTTCTTGGAACCTGGGAACACAACAACATTACAGACCAGCTGTAATTAAAAAACAACAGTCCACCATAGCCAATTCTATCAACATTTGGTAAATGAAGCACATAACTGATTTATATTCCTGATTAAATGATTTCAGGCTTGGTATCACAGCATTCTTTCTTGCCCACCTACAACAGCAATATGGTTAAACTACAAATTACAGGAAATTGTATATTAACTCCATTTAATGTTAGGCCTCTCTTGACTAGACCTTCTGCAGATAAAGAGCCCCCTGTTCCCCATGATAACATGATTCAACACATTTGTGAAATTATATCAGCATTTACATAAAAAGTCACAGTATTTCATTACCAATAAAAATGTTTTATCTTTGGTAGGACAAATCTACTTTTTTTCTTAGATAAATTTTACTAATCTTAAAATAGTACAAATGCATTATCCAAACCAAAGTACAGTTAGCTACTATTCAAACACAGACATGGATTGGTTATTGCGCTTAATTTGGATATTCTACAGAATCTCTCTGGAAGATTTAGCAACAGTTACAGTATTGTTACATCAAATTAAATTGTTCTGAAAAGCATGTAATCATCCTTCCATGACAAAATTTACCCTCAAGAAATCGCAATGATGAGTCCAATGGGCAAAAAAGAGGATGAAATAGTCTGGGTTTTTTTAAGAGCCAACAAGCTACAATAAAAGAAAGGAAAAAAAAAAAGAAAAAAGAAGCCAAGCAAATAAAAATCTCAATGTAACAAAAACTCAAGTCAAAATTAAATAGTTTGGGTTGGAAGGGACCTCTAAAGATCATCTAGTCCTAACTCCCCTGCCGTGGGCAGGGACATCTTTCACCAGACCAAGTTACTCAGAGCCCCATCTGACCTGACCTTGAACACTGCCGGGGTGGGACATCCACAACGCCTCTGTGCAACCTGTGCCAGTGTTTCACCACCCTCATCATGAAGAATTGCTTCCTTACATCCAATCTAAACCTACCTTTTTTCAGTTTAAAACCATTACCCCTTGTGCTGTAACCACAGGCCTTGGTAAAAAGTCCCTCTCTGTCATTTCTACTTCTCCTACCAATTAGACTCTCCCACAGCTTAAATGTTTTTTTTTAAAAGTAATACTCAAATCTAGCCAGAAACTGCCTACCCTTCTGCTTTTTGGCAGCATGAAAGGAGACCATCATGGGCGTACTCAAGTTTTTACAGTGGCTTGGCAGCAGCAATTCATCTACTGTCCATCACCTAATACAGCTCTTAAAAAGCTTCTGAGTCCTGCTGTGTAAGTGGACATGAGGCCAAAGTACTTGTTCATCACCATGCTCACTGAAATGTGGGTTAGGACCCAGATTCAGATGAGGTTCAGGCTGCCCTACCTGGAAAGGCTGCTGCTGTGTATTTTCTGGGTCACACTACAGCCCGGTTGGAGAACTCCTTCTCCTTTTTGTCCTCCTAGGTCAGCTCAGGCTACTGAGCGGGGCAGGAGACAACACAAGAAGTCTTCTACAGGGGCAATGGAAAGGGCTACGACATATTGCAAAGATAGGTAACTTGTAGGTGGTGAACCTATTGGCATTTAAAAAATAACTCATCCAAATGGAATAAGTCTAAGGTAATAGCCCATTCTTCCTGTAGAAATATAACACAGCTTTTTTGCTGCATAAAATATCAGAGGTGCACCTCTGAACGCTATTATTTTATTTCACTATTTTACATTTCTATTTAGTATACTGTATTAAAAGCTCTATGACAGTAAGTACATTGCAGTACTACCAAGAAGTCCCATCCAAGGACAGATGCCCGCTTATTCTATATTGCAGACACTGGAAAGCAAAGGCTGTGTTTGGAAAGGTTACAAACTATTTTAAGACAAAATGGAAATATCCCAAGCAACCTAAAGTGAGAGAATAAGAATACAGCAGCGGTAAGTTTGTAATATTAGGCAGGATTCCCAGAGGTGTACAGTTTTTTATCAACATTATTATACACTCTGGTGATCTACCTAGCCGTTCACAGTAAGCCATTAAAGAGTCCAAGGTAGAAATATGTCCTTAAATAAGAAAAATGCAACACATATAGCAGCAGTGTAACAGAACACTAAATTGTCACAAGCTTTTAAATGAATTAATTCTAGATATGAGTTCACAAATGATATGACATTAAATACATGTAGTTCCTTTGGTATTTAATTTAAAGCTACATATAGTCATTTCCTAACATGTGGACAGAGTCATTAGCAGAAAAGGACAGTAAGTCAAAGAAAGACAGCTGGTGGACCCCAGGGGCTTCAGCTCATTCAGCACTGGGTAAATGTTTTAAACAAAATCAGAAGCATTCTTTGTGTTGACCTAATGTAACTATAATTTTAAGGTATGTATATTTTAGTGCACTAAAATTAAAATAATTCTTAATTAGGACCAATGTCTCTCTTGATTCCAAACAAAATATCTATTATATATAAACCAATTATGATTTATTTCTAGTTATATTTCATTTATAATAATTATATATAATAATATGTAATTTATTGCATATTACATAAAGGCACTTCGTTGAATACTAAATTAAAATTGGAGAATTTTTTGGGAAAAGGGAGTCTACATTTTAAAAAGTAAATATTTTTCAAATTTTTGCAGAAATTTTTGCTATGACTTCATTGAGAAAGCTGATGAATGTAGTTTTAGTTTTAAAAAAGTTTACTCAGCTCATCTCAATGCTACTTGTCAAGCCATTTTAAGTTTGTAGTTGAGATACTCATCTACAAAATCCCTCTCTGAGACATGCTGAAAAGCATCTTAGGATAAAAAGACAGTGAACACTGAAAGCATTTACAGAAGAACTATATACAAGGAAGCTAAAAGGAAACTCTGACAAGAATCCCAAATAACTGCCCATGCTGCAAGCAGAAGAAAATAATCCTACCTAAACAAACCCAGCTGGAAACCAGCTCAATACACGTTTTACAGCATTTTCACTGAGGGATGCAAAATGATACCTGCCAGTCTCAGAGAAGCAGCTGGAGGACAATTAGACATACATTAAGTGGGGGAAACCTTCACAGTCATATTTTGAGGACATCTAAGAGGTTAGTGTGGTTTCCTTGTGCTGAGGCAGAAGTGCTATATACAATTTGGCAACAGCCTCAGTGGCAAGATAGACTCCATGTAGTGGATCCAGGCTAGACCCAAATCAAAAAGACACACTTTTTTAAAACAAGAAGTGACTGGCTGATCAGAAATTCACTGAAGTATAAGGACATACTCATTGACTATGTCTCAGAAGACACAAACAATTACCTTTCTTTTTCTAGGGCATCTGTCTTGGATAGTTAGGAGAGTGCTTTCTTTATGAGTAGTACTGATCTGTACCTTCTACTTTTAGCTGGCACTCTGTGACTATATCTAACCTAATACATAATAATGCTCACTGGACCCAATGTAGAGGAAGTCTTCACAGGTGATACAGGGTAATTGTATTGTATGACTCACATCACGTCATAGTGACCAGGAAATAAAGTGAACACCCCACATCTCTGAATGTATCTATTTTTTGAGGAATTAGGGTGAATTCAAAATTTTCTACCAGTTCTAGTAATGCACACCTGCACTGTGCATTTCTCATTAGATGATGCCCTAATAACATTACAGTTAACACTAATGGCAGACTACTGATGCGCTTACTGGGGACACTCTGTGTTGAAATGCATAGGGCAGTAGGTTGTCTCAAGAGTCTGAGGCAATATGAAAATAGTATCTGAAAAACAAATGAGCAAACACTAACAACAATAACAGAAATCCCTCTTGTAAATTGAAGAGCACAGACTTCCCTTAGGTCCTCCTAGCAGAACTTCTTCTATCAATTTTTTTTCCTATAGATTTTTTTTCTATAGATTCTTCTATACTTGTATAGAAATAGATCATAAAACTGAAAACTTCTGTGCTTATTCGTCTGTCTTCAGAGTTTTGGTCTAACCTCTCCAGCAGAATTTCTCAGGGTTTTGGAACTTTAGCCAATGTATTGATACAGTGATGCGGGTGAAAATAGATGAAGAGCATATTCCCAAACCTTCCTGTCATCTGAGTTCTACTAATGCCATTATCCTAATTTCCTGAGTTGAAAATAAGGTTTTAAATGATATAATGCTCTTTTTGATAACAGCAACAAGAAAAGCATCAAAAACTGTCAAAATGATGGCTGTTATTATGGTAATTTTTTGCATCACTCCCATTGCAGAGCATTTACAATGCCAAAAAAAGCCATCTTGCAACTTCAAAGAGTTTTCAGGTTGAGGGACTGAACAAATGTGAGAGGAGAGAAATAAGGGCACAAAGCTCACAACTATAAATATGAACAATAAAAGTTATCCCTGGCCTCTAGCTAGCTAGCTTGTTTTTCAACTAGCTGAACTGTGAAGCAGTATAACCAGAGGAAAACCAGCATGGAAAAAAACTTTCTGGAGGATCTGGAAGGACATGAGCCATGTCTTGATGGTGTAGAAAACAGGGTAAGTTATACAGTAATGGCATTTGTCAATGTAAGCAACATGGTCTTAGCAGAAGTATAGTGTGGATGGTCCTAGGAGATACATTGTGTGTTATCTTGAGAAAAGGTTCAAGTGAGGGCCAAAGAAAAGGAACTCCTGGATGTCAGACACGAGGTTACACGGTTTGGGTATGAAATTTGACAGAATAAAGGCAAGGTCAGATTCTAGGAAGAGCTAGGTGGAACAAAAGAAAATTTTTGACCTGAGTTCAGTACATGAAGAAAGAGAAAAGGATGTGTGGTAGGACAACTGGTGGTGGCACAAGAAAGGTGGTGGCATTTTGAACAGTTACTAGGTGTAAGGACGAAGAGTTCAAAAGTGACTGACTAATGGGCCTGGTTTTATGTGGAATGTGAAACTGTGAGAGGATACACTGGTCTGTGCATGCTGCTGTGTGTCAGGAAAGGGTGATGCTGAGATTGGGGTTCCCTTGAAGGAAAAAACTTTCAATTTCATTGAGTAGATGGGACCACTGGACCCTCATTCATTTTTACCCTATAAGGCTCTACTTAGTGCTCCAGCCCACAAGAAATTAAATTTTGTGCTACAGTCTGAGGATAGAATCATGATGACATAGTGGCAGGGGGTGTGTGAGGTGATGCCAGTGAGTGACCCACACCTTGAGGTGGGTCGGAAGGTTGGGTTTGCAGGAGGTCTGCGAGGCGGTGGGATGGTAGGTACAGCCCTCATGGCAGATAGAAAGCTGGATGGCCTCTGAGGTGGGGACACACACTGAGCAACTACAGAAGCGTTAAGCTATGCCTCCACCATGTACTGTTAAAGCTGACCCTCTCTCTGTATCCTCCACTCATTGTCAGCTCCTGGCAGAATGAATTGAGGCTGTTATTATCTCTAACTGCACAGGTATAGGTCCACTTGTTTCACACCTGACTTTTGTAAACCCTACCATAAAAACTGAGCTCTGAGAACAAGTTTTAGTTACATGTGCTCGGTGCACAGTTCAAAGGCATTTGGGAAAGCAACTCTCTGACCATGGTACACCTTGGTTGCTTTGAGGCATCTTCTCAGCCCATTTTACAATATTGTCAGGCTCCTGAGTCCTCCAATATCTAAAGTGGCTTTGATCCATTGCCTTGAGTTCCTAGAGGACACTTTTCTTTATGGACAGTTACTAAATACCTGATTACCAGCATAAACAGTGCTCAGACATCAATGATGGGTGCATAGAAATATGTCTGATATTAGCAGATAAAAGCAACATTATTCCTATACTGCATTCTTTAACAAATGCCTCTTCCATTGTTCTCACATCTTTCCACAAAAATAGACTATGTCACTTGGCTTTTAAAAAAAAAATCATTTGGTTAAAGCTTGAAAGAAGCTAGCTAACTAGCCTGAATAAAGTCTGAAAACAGAATTAGAATGGTATAAAAATAAATAATTTGGGGCAATTAGAAGCTAACCTAGCCATGAACAGTTTTTTCTTTCCCCCTTCAGACATAATGTAACCAAACAATGAAGCAATTTCCACATTTTTTTCTAACGTTAGGCACACTTCATTTGAATGTCTCAGTACCTGCAAATTTACACTCTAAGGGCACTAATTATCCTTTATGTGGAGGGTTTTTTTTCATTAATGTTAGTGGGAGTTAGGGCCTGCACACTGGGAAGGAGTTTTACTCTTTTACAAAACCTGCTTTATTCAGGTGCAGTTACTTCAAAGTCCTTTCCTCACCATGCAGCCTATGTTCAATGCAGAGAAGCTCATTATACCAGTTACATTCATGATGATACCAGATGTTCAAATTGAATACTCATGAGAATTATTTTCAGGCTTCCTATTCACATAAAACTTGCTGGCGAACAATTAGTAAATGGAAGGATACTGCCAAAAAAAAAAAAAAAAAAAGAAGGGAAAAAAAAAAGACTTCTAACGATTTCTTGAAAAAAAAAGAAAAGAAAAAAGGAAACAGTCCTTATGGCAAATCTCTGAACGGGAAGCAGGGAGGAGAAAATCAACTTGCTTTTCAATGCCCAACTATTTCACTGGTGCTTATCAATCACATCACAATGCAGGCACTGTAGGCAAGATGGTAAGATGCTAAAGCAGTGCTAACACTCCACTAATTGAAATTGGATACTCAGGAGTGCTCTTGAAGCTCTGTGGTACTTGATTTCAGAAGACACTGATAAAAAAAAAAGATATACAACTACTTCTTAGTTCAGAAGCCTCTCTGAAGTACAATGCCCTTCCACACCAAAGTCCTCTTCCCTCCTCCACTTTCACAGCAATTACCCTGAAGAACTATTTAACACAAGTTAGGTAGGGTCATTTTCCTTCGACAACACGATTAGGATCATTACAATAAAATCTATTAACTGCCCAGATAATCTATAAGGGATTTATGTTTGTCAAATAAAACGGTGCACATTTCAAAATGGAAAAGCGGATCTGTTACACCAATAAACAAGCACATTGGAAGGGAATGGTGAATATTTCAAGCAAGACTTTTCAGACAGAAAGGCAGCACGGAAAACATCTGAGCAGTCACAGCCTCACCGTAATGACCCCAGTCATAAACTATCTGCTAATAAAAAAATGCAAGTACTGGTTGGCTGAGAGACTGAACGCTTACTCGCACATACATTTTTCATGAAAATTAAGACATATTGAAGACCTTGTACAATGCCCCAGTAAGACTTCACCTGAAAAGCCTCGTACAATTCTTGTCACCTGTGTTCAAGGAGGAGAAATTCAGACTAGAAACGGTAGAGAAAAGGACTCGGGAAATTAAGAAACTGTCTTGCGAAAGAAAACTCTGAAGAATTTGGTTTATTTAAACTTCACCGAGTAAGATGTTCTTTGCCTAGGAACATCGGGGAAGAGGAGCAGAACAGCTAAGAGACATGTTGGCAACCCCCCTCAGGTGTGTATGAACAGGCTACGTGTACGTCAAAGCAGATGAAGCCGGAGGAAAATTCTGGGGCAGCCTTCCACAGAGCAAGAAAATGCAAGCTAATTAGTTTTAAGATTTTTACATCCACGAACAAGGTGCTATCATTATGTTAACCAGTACACTGTAACAGCCAAGTCTGCCAGCGATTAAAAAAAAATTTTCCCTCTCTCTCACATGCAATGAAATACCCACCATCCGCATCTATCCCTCTGTGCTCTAGAACAGAGTTAGCACAAGCCCACGTGCCATTGGGAGTAAAAGCAATAATAAGGTTTTTAGTACAGTGTATCTAGCTAATTTTCAATCTTCCCTCAGTGTCCTGTGAGGGACAGAAGTAAATAAACTAAAATCAAGTTACACTCCCCAAAGGCATCCTGTCACAGAAGAGGAATGCTCTGTGAAGGATAGCCTGCCGCAAATCCCTTTCCAGTCTGTTTGCTGCCATAATCACAGAACAGAGTTGAATGAGGCTCAGATCTCTACACCTGAATTCTAAATTAAGGCAGACAAACAGATTAACCTGGAATACTTCAGAAAGCCTAAAACAAGCAACATCTAACACCTACATACATTTCTAGATTCGCACTTCTCAAGTTCCTTATATAAGAAGTATTTTTTTAAATATCTGCACTGAAATGTGACAGCTTGTAACAAAACAGTTATAATGCGGCGCCTATTTACGTTGAGATATAAACAATTGAATATGCACATTAAAGCATTTGCACGTTATGAATATTGCTTTCTAATTTCTTTTATTTTTGCAATGACATCAACTGCTTAATTAAAGAGCTCTGCCTAATACGATTTAAAATAACATTTATACAATATTTAAATATCTATATATTGTATGGAACACATACGCACTGTGGCGGGTTGACCCTGGCCAGCAGCTAAGCACGCGGGCTGCTGTGAAGAAAGTTAACTCCATCCCAGCCAGTCCCAGGACACGGACACGGACACACTATATGACGCAACTGCTGTCATAAATTGATCAAAGTCTCTCCTAAAAGCTATGTCGAAGTTCCCCTCTTCGGAAGAGCCTGTTTCACGCTGATGAGAAACGCTCTGCTGCGTTTTGATGCCTTTACAGAGAATACTCATATGCCCACATTGTCCCTGTTCTCCTGGTTGTAAGTGTCCAGGAAACAGATTTTTCTTTCTCTTGGTCAACCCAACAGCCCTTGTCTCCTTCGAACTGATCTTTCATAAATGATACCACAACTGGCCATAATATTCTGTACGAGGTTTCTCCTGCCTCCTGGTAGTTTCACTGCATTCGTATTTCCCCAGCTCTGCTGAAAGCACATTTCCTGATACCGCTTAGGAACAAATTTGCCCTTTTCAAGCCTTATGACACCGCAGTTCACAGTTGTGTTGTCCTCTCTTGACTGATGCTCCTCAGTCAAAAGGTGTGGGCGTCCTTTTAACGCCCGGTATGCTCACAGCCTTCTGGGTCAAAAGAACATTTCCTTAACTGTGATTAAATAGAAAGGTGGGAAACGTACGATGATATACAACACCGTCGTTCAGAAATATCCTAACCTATGAAACACTGAACTGCACTTTGCTATTCATTATAAATCTTTGTCGAGTGCCAGCGACTAAGCCTTCAATCTAGACACCTAACAACTGGCTGAGGTTCCAAAGTTTACGGCTTGAAAAAGGTCTGTGATAGTGTGTGATCTGATTCCAACATCATGTCAATTATCAGCTGCAAGATAATGCTATGACAATTCAAATAAACAGCTTATAAGTCGCTAATATAGGTGGCAAAAGCTTAGGGAACAGTGGTGATTCTTTCCCTTACTTAATGAAAAGTATAGTTAAGTCAGCTAGCAAAAATAGTCTATCAAACTGGAACTTTTCAAACCTCTTATCATCCCAGTCCGTTCTTCTGTTGCAGTTTTAAAGTTAAGCACTTAAAAATCGCTTCCAGAATGAAGTGTTTCTTCCAAATAAGTATGTTTTCTTTGCTGCATGCTACACATTAGTCCAGAAGGCACATTGAGATAACAGCTTTAAAGGGAAATGTTCGACAGAAGCAGCCATGTGTAAACCAAGACAGAAATTTTATACATGGTGATAAACCTTTTAACACTCTCCTCACAGGAAAAATTCTGAATTAACTCATAATTTTACAAGAACAACTTTTTTTTTTTTTTTTTTTAATAAGAACAATTTTCTAAAAATCCAGTGGTTTACCCAACTTACAGCCCATTAACTTCTGCAAAACTCAGGTTCTGGTCCAGTTGGCACCATTTACCTCCTGGGACACATTCGGGGTGGTGCTGAGCTACGTTGTACAAGCAGGAGATATCATTCCTTCTTACCTAGCCCATACGGAGCAGCATTTTCCACCAGCCACAGGGGTCTGGGGGGAAGAGATGGCCCAACTCCTTCCTCCACCTCCTGTCCCTCAGCAGTGATCTCCGCAGGAGCAAGTCTCCCAAAACCCTGCAGCTCCGGGTCTTCTATGGGGCGAGGGCAAGGACGGGGGGAAAAACCATCCTTGCTTGAAAGGGCCCGCCCCTCAGCCCCCACGCTTGAGCAAATGCAAGTGCAAATAGTCCTCGCAGCGTTATCTTCGCAATAAGGGTGAGATTCTGGCTGGCTGTACGCTAAGGTGGATCTACGCCAAGAGTCTGTTTGCTGCTACGAAAATGAGAATCCGGTCCTAGTTGTAAGTTATAGGTACCCTTAATATATCAAGTGCTTAGGCAAAGACACACACATTTCTTGTCTCTCATGTTATTCAACGTGTTAAATCTAAACAGAACAGAATTACAGGGAGAGAAAAATCAGAACTCTACCTGCTTAGTAAGTACCATTTAAGTTTTATAGACTGAAAATAGAAAGAATAGAGGCGAACAGGGAAAGCTGAGCAGCCTTCTGTTCCATTTTCTCCAGCTCTGTATATGCCGTAAACCTAATCCCAACTAAGAAAAAAGCCACTTCCTTCCTAAAAAAAAAAAAAAGTTACAAGTAAACTACATTAAATAAAATCCTAACAAGCTCAAATGTTTGTGCATCTGAAAACTGTTTTTGAAACACTGTCATTTATGGTACCTTTCACAATAAAATGCTAGCTCCTGCTGACACTAATGTGGCTTTTCAATCAAGTTTCTTTTCTTCTATGTAAAGCAACAAAAACTTTTAATATGGGCTAACCATGAGGTCATTTATTATTCCATGTCAGACTCAGAATACGTCTTGTTGAGAAGAAGTACATACCATTTTCCTTCTTTAGTTGCTTGCAGGCTCAAAAAACCCCTAACCCAAACACAAAACAAAACCCTGGAAAGGTTATCTATTGCCAGTTGTACCCAGATGGGTTAGTTACCATGTTTCTACTGACACAATAGTAGGAAAATCTTGTAAAAGGCTGGAACATCCTCAGACTTCATAGTTGTATACACATGTTAAAAGGCTGGGGGCTGCTCAAAACCAGGACAATTTAAACCTTGCATAAAGAAAAAGGATCACATGCTTTTTACAACCACCTTCAATCACCACAAACCCAACACACTACCCCGTGCAAATTCTCAAAGCCATAAAACAGTGAGTGGGAAAGATCCTTGCTTTGATTACATTAAAAAACGGGTGTTTGCATAAGGTGTGTAGCTGACTCATAAGAGTTAAACAAAAAAAGAGAAGAAGGTTTTACACTGTATATCGAAATTTTGTTCTGCTAGTCTCAAATGTAAACCAGAAAAACAATCAGAATTAAATGGTTGGTTTTAAAAGCCCCGGAATACGGAACTCTGGTGTCAAACTAGGCAGGTTAAAACCCTTGCACGAGTCTCTCAGCACGAAAAGGAGCACGATACTCAAATTCAATTTCTTTCTCCTGAGAGCTGGCAATACCTTAGAAGGTGGGCACAGTCTATTCAGCAAAAAAGCGACCTTGGGTAGCGTCTGCCCACTCCTCTGAATGTCCAGGAATACCACCAATATGCTCCAGAACGGCTGGCGAGAAGCCTGTCACGGTTGCCCAGGAAATACATCCAGCAGTAAAAGCAACCTTGTATTATGCCGGTAATTCAAGACGACGAACAGATTTGTACAAACATTTTGTCGGGGGTTTTCCCACCCTCCCAAACGGATGATGAACATAAACCCTAAGATTTTCAAAGTTTTCCAGAATCAAGTCTGGAACGTTTCAGGAACTAGATGCCAGCTCTTGCGAGGTTACAAGCAGCGCAAAGAAGCAAGGAAACTGCTAGGAGGAGAGGGAGCCGAGTTTGTTCTGCCTCTGGAGCGCAAGAGGCGAAGGTGGGGGGCCTCTGGTCCCCGTCTTCAAACATCTCGGGAGGGTTGTTGAAGACGGTTGCACAGCAAGAAACAAAACAAGCAAGTGTCACAGGTTGACTCGAGGGTAATTCTGGGTAGATTTCGGGACAAAAATTCTCCCGGTGGAAGTGGCGAACCACTGGGATAGAAGCCACGCGTTTTTGGAGCTTGGCAAAATCACTTGGCCCATAGCGACCTGCTGTTTCGTTGAAGTGAGCTCTGCTTTGAGCAAGGGGTTGCCCTAGATCACGTCCAGAGGTCCCTTCCAACCTAAATTATTTTGTGATTCTATTTATAAAAAAAGCTGGGATAAAGTTACTCTGAAGGACTCTGTAGGGATCAGTCATCTCCAGATCTTGGTTACACTTCTTTTCCTTAACGAAACCAAAATTTGCCTTCTGCGTCTGTCTTTCAGAAGATGTCATCAAGTCATCAACTCGGTTCCCAAGCTAAATTAACAGATAAGATGTCTGAATTGAAAATCTGGCTGTGAGGATGACACTATTCACATACGGCCTTATGGCTGCTTGGTTTACCCTAAACTCAACAGTGTACAACACTACATCCAACATAGCGATGATTTTCAAATATTTCTGAAACAATTGTTTCCAAATATTTAAAATTATTTCCTTAAGTGTTAGAGTGGCACGATAAGTACCTACCAGAAAAGCAGTGAAGTGGCAGAAAGTCTAACACAACCATCAACAACCAAAGCATCAACTCTCAAGACAAGGGTACTAAACGAACGGCATCACTCTAGAATAAGACCGAAAAACACCTGTGCAGATGCTGCAGTACAGTTTCGTAGAACACAAACCAACCCCTCCAAAAATAAAAAGGGTCAAAGGCTTAAGGCAGTAGCTCAGCAAGGGAGTCTTGCAGAAGTCCCCCATAGCCTCTTCGCTCTCTATTTTTTATGCTGCTCTATTTAGAATCTATTTCTACACCCACAAAAGTAGCAAGCCCAGGTTTTCAAGAACCTAATCAGAGTCGGACCTGTGGCACGCTTGCTAATCCTCTACATCTGTATTCCCAACTAGTTTATCGTAAGTCCCCTTGGCTGCACGTTACGAAGAAGCGCCTTGGACACCAGAATCCCCCGATATATCTTCCATAAGGTGAAAGCAAACACACAAATAAAATGAGTGCTAAATGGATTGTACAGTGGTACCTGACAGAAATCAGGCTACCATCCCCCCAAATTATTCAAAGGCCGTATTTTGGAAAAGGAACCACCACCATGGGGTCTCAAGGAGAGTTAGACACCTCTTTGTGCGTTGCACTCTCACAGCAACAGCCCAGTTTTTACCAAACTAACTAAGTCTTGTGGGATCTGGTATTTGGGGACTCTGTGGTAACAGCAGGCAAAGGCATTTATCCCTGACTGCCTAAAAAGCCCTATATTACAAATCAGAAAAAACCCTAAGCCTCCCCACTCTGAACCTCATGCTTTCGACCACAAAAGCGATTCTTGCCACCGCCACCCAGAACTCTCACCGCTATGTGTTTGGTTATATTTGATGTACCAGCCATAATCAGCTCACCCTAAGCCAACGCTGACAAGCATTTGCTCTTTCCTTCTGCCACAGAAACCTCGCTGGACCAAAGGGAGGAGGAGGGAGAGACAGCAGAAGGGAATCGGTGGGGCATGGCGGGCATCCTTCGGGCCATTGAAGTCCTCACCGGCTCCAGCGGTAACACCAGCACCCTCCATCGCCAACTCCAGCCCAGCGCAAGGTTGATTCAGTTCCTGCCCCCCGCTATTGCAAAAGCCCTGCTGCCCGCTCCTAAACGTCGACAGAGCCCGTGCCTGCCTTTCGGTAGTAAGGTAAGGAGTCATGCCGTCTTTCTCGCTCGTAGGGATCCGGCGGAAATTATTTTAAGACTCTGTGAACGGCTGGTGAAGCGCTTTGAAAGCCTTTGAAAAGTTGTGATAAAGAAACAGGGGTAACTGTGAAAAATTACGTATTCAATAAATTTCTGTCGAGTAAAAGTTCACGGCCAGAGAAAGAGCAAAAGAGTACAGCTTCGCTGACTGTTATAAAAGGCAAATTTTCCTTTTGCAGCTAAATACTACGACAAACAGCAGAGGACGTCTCATTCCGTCTTATTTGCTGCAAGATATGTGGTTATTTACTTTAAAGATTTTATTCTGGTCTTCAGTTCTTCTTTGTAGTTGTTGCCAATTAAAAAACTTTTCTGTTTTGTTTTTTTTTTCAGATACCTCAGATTTTCACTGGGCATCATCTGGTCTAATTACTTTGATACTTAGCTGAGGGTTCTTTTTTTAAATTTTTTTTTTTATTATTATCATCATAAAGCTGGCTTCCCTTGATCCGTTTTATCCCTACAGACCAGCCAAAGCCTATGGAAGAGCTCCACACAAAGCTCAGCTCATCCGAGCACCTCGGGCAGAGCCTTGCCAGGCCCCCCGAGACTTGAGGAGCACCCACGGCTCTCCCTGCCCCAGCAAACCACTGGCGCGCAGGAGCAATCTCTACCATCCCCTAATTACAGGAGGCAATAAACGCCTGCTGGTTTACAAGGAGAGGGAGCTCGGGAATTAGGCAGAGCATGAAGGTTTTTATGCTTTTCTCCTCCTGCCAAAGGAGCTGGTAAATCCAGCACTTGGCTAGCACTCTGGGCATCACTTGGTTAGACTTTGTCGTACCTTGAATACTAGCAGCTATTTCACTTCTTAGCTCACATCTGCTCTTCTCTGCTTGATTTAATATGCTCACTTCTTACAGGTGCTTATTCTGTTTGCAAAGTCCATTTGCGGCGGCTGGTTTAAAAGCCAATGAATATGCAAAGACTTTTTAATACACCTGTGTACACAGCCTGCCCTGCTTCCTAAAGAGATCTTTCTCTGCATAGGAAAAGGGAGAGAGGGCTCGCTTTAACCTCCCTTTCCAAAATACTTGGCTTCAGCTGGTACCATGCTTGGGCAACCCCCACACTGAGCTGCACGTTTTCACTGCCAGCTCACAAATTCATTATTCCAGTGGCTACTCATGCATGAAATATCCGAAACTATCTGATCCCACGTGAAGAGCTCCTTTTCTATCTAGCACAGAATACTCCTTAACTAAGAAGTGTTACCAGCTCATTCCTTGCAAGGGAAGTTACGTAAGAAAAAAGATTGTTACATTACTAGACGCACTATAAATTTCTGTGATCACAGAGCCCGATACAAAGAGGTGCTGGGTACCTTTGACTCCCATGTAGATTTCCACAGAGTTTTTACATATAAAGGCGAAAGGATTAGACCTGTAGCAAGTCCTTGGCTTTGATTATAAATTTCTCAGGAAAAGAAATCTTTCATACAAAACCTGCACGGAAATATAATTTTCTTTGTTTAAGTAATCTGCCAGAGAAACAGAAAAAAAACAAATTTAAAGCTATGTCAGACAGCCACTGCTGTGATAGTCTTTACATCAAATAGCTTTAAAAAAAAAAAAAAAAAAAGAAAAAAGCTGCTCACGGGAAGTCTCTCTAAGTTTTGACCAGAGTTTAAATCTTGGTATGGACAGTAATTCAAACAGACAGGCAGATACGTGGGTTTCCTGATCTCATTTATGCTGGAGGAACGAAGCAGCCACACACTTTCTACTTACAGGGAACAGCGGGCTTTTTACTTTC
>JANZLQ010000008.1:28461649-28492390 GCA_026212715.1 Elanus axillaris
AAAGAAAGAAAGAAAGAAAGAAAGAAAGAAAGAAAGAAAGAAAGAAAGAAAGAAAGAAAGAAAGAAAGAAAGAAAAGTTTCACCATCATTTAACTGCAATTTTATCCATCCCATCCAGTACAGACAGATGTAACATTTGAGAAACCAAAGCATTTCTCTGAAGAGAGATTTTCTCAGTTTACAAAACTTCTTCCTGCTTAGCAGACTTCAGCAATAGCATTGTTCTTTCTGAGGTTTACTACACATGTGCCTCACCAGTAATTTATGAAGGCTTATTATTTCTTGTGTAATGAAGCATATCTCTCTGCAAATAGCAAAGAAGGTATAGGGAAAGGGAGGACAGAGTACAGTCCAGCTGGGCCTAATAACAAAAAGTAGCACACAAATGCTGTCTCTGCAGTGGACTAAGAAAGCCCCAGAGAGCAGTGCTGCCAACTCCTGTGGCATTATGATGAGTCTCACAATACCTGACATTTTATTTAAAGCCCTAGAGAATTCATTAACTGAAAACCTCTGCTTTAAGTTTCTGGACTAGTAGCTTCAAAACTTTCTAGACTGTGGATCAGTACTGGCTCTCTGTATTTCACCTTGCTCTCACAATCTCTGACTTTTCATTCAAAAGACTAACAAGGCAATTTAATCTCACTGTTTTAGCCAGTCCTAGGAATAAGATGTAAATTACTTACTACAGTCTTACAAGTGATCATTGGCTCAGGAGCTCAGTTTGGGATCATTGATCTAGACCTCATGGCTGGCAAACCCCACTTGAACAGTGAACCAACTTTCCCTAAAGGGCTCAAAAGACGGAAGGCTAATCTCCCACTTTAAGCCAATCTTTCTAGCCCCCTCTTGGTACCTTCCTCTCTTTTCCCTCTGTACTGGTTCTGTTCAGTTCACTTTCTCCTTCAGCTCCAAATAATTGAGTCCATCTCTTTGCTCATTTGTAATTCCCACATGCCTGACATTTCCAGATGTTTCTCTCTTCCCTCACTTACACTTATTTTGCAGTACCTTCTCCAGTCCCTTCTTACCCAGTTCTGTCCCAGGTAACTTGCAGCGTTAAGTGATTTGGACTTTTCCTACAAAGATGTCACATCACATTACTGAAATGCATATTTAGAATTTGGAAGAGACCACCTTGTTACAATAACATCAAAGCCTGTCACATTTTAGGTCTATTTTACTTGACAGCATCTCTTTGGAGAACAGGAATCTACATAGCTCATAAATGATATTTTGACAGTTGCGAGTTAATCTGCCCTGTTGAGACCAGTTTCTCCAGGTCACCTCTTTAAAGCAAAGGGCCCTTACCTCCTCTCCTTTTTGGGCTGCAGTTTTTCTGCTGCTACCCATGATACGTACCAAGCCCAGCTGACTTGGCATATGCGTAAGGGGAGACAGGAGAGGGAAGAGTTGGCACTGCACAGACAACTGTGATGGGTGAATGGTTAGTTGGGTTGGATGCTGTGTTGCCTTTCCTGCTTGGTTCTCCTCCGGTGGAGGGGCATAGGAAGCAAACCATGATAAGAAAATGTAGGGTCGTAACTTTGATCAAAAATAGTAGCAGTTCTCAGATATTGTCAAAATTCAGTAAAAATCACTCCTTTTCACTGCTTATTAGACTATTTGGTTTGTGATGAGGGGAATTTTTCAGATACTTTATATTTGCCAATAACTGCTGCCTCAGTTAAATATAATTAATCAAGTACTCAGTCTCTTTTAGAGGTTCTGCTTTTTTTCCTAATGGAGAAATAGAACTGTTACAACACTTTTACAGAGACTGTGCTTTAAAGATGCCAGCGAAGTAACTTTTTCCTCTAATCAATGATATTAAAAAAAATGACTGTATTCCTGTAACATGAAAAGTGAACAGAGGACAATTTAGTCTTGAGGGCAAAGGAGTATGTCCCCTCAAGTAAGAATAGTGCTTATTACTGGGGAGATGACAAGTGGCATTGATGACCCTCTCCCACATCAGTAATGGAAAAATGCCATTTGTACTAATGGTGCTTTGCAAACAAATATTTGAATTCTGCATAGTGCAAGAAATGCTGATGAATGCTCAGTGTTTCATATATGTTATGTTAATCTTATGTATATTGCAAAAATGAATTGTATGTATGTGTGTACATGTGACTGACATAAATTACTTAGGACTGTCATTGCTACTTTGGAAACAAACTTGACAGTGTGCACGTGAACCCCTCAATTTGTTAAATTCATTACGGAAGAAAGGGTTGCTCTGATTATTTTAAGTGACTGTGGTGGTTTGAATTGTTCTGATTTATGATAGGCAAATTTTGTTCGTAAACGTAAAGTGCTTTTTATAAATGTGAAGATAAACCACTTTTGTACAAAATTCTATTGCACCTTAAATTGCAGGAGAGCATTTATCCAGCTAGCTATCTGACCTTGTACTGGACTGGAGGGCTGACCTAATTTTTCTTTTAAAATTGTGCATAATACTCAAATACTTGCTCAGTTACTTTGGCCTTAGATAAAAATGGATCTTAAATATGGGAATATGTTTTTACCACTTTAGAAGGCATAAACAAACGATCACATGAAGCCTGTAATTTATTGACTCTCACATTCAGAGACAGCATTTCTTGAGCCATTTACCACTTATGTGAATGGAAAGGTGTCCAGAAGAGCTGTATCTGCAAGCCAAAACCTCCTTTTCTCTCCTCCATCCTTCCTCCAGCATATTCAGTATCTGCAAATAGAGGCCACTGTGCTTCTCCACAATTTAACATGTTTAATAAATAAAATGTGTTGTAAACTTGCAGATGAAAGGGTTCTACAGAGCTTAGTGGTACTTCCAGTCCTTTCAGAAACAGACAATTTATTGAAATTTGCAAAAAGTGTGTAACTTTGAAGAGATAACTGTGAAATAGTCCTTGTACCAGACTTGCTGGGTAAGCCACTGCTTAGGACTTTGTTTGTATCTGTGGGTGCTGAGCAGAAGGTGAGTGCAAACACTCTGAGCAGCAGGCAGCAGCTTGTGGGATCGAGGTCTAACAGCACAGGCATCTCAAAGCCCATCAACAAAACATGACAAGACAGAAGACTATCTTATAATAGAACAACATGGGGAGAGCTATTGCTTTTTATCACGTTCTTCCTTGACTGTTCAAAGTGCTCACTTGTCTCCAGAGCTCAGACAAATTTAAGAGGGAAGACAGTTTATGATTGACATATGACAAAGAAGCAATGAAGAAACTAGTGGTGTGGACTAGCAACCACCCAAATCTCTTCAGAGAGATCCCTGGCTGACATGTGAGGTGGGCACTTGGCACTTGTAGAAGCAGTTCAGCAGTCACTGGATATAAGTGCTGTAAAGACATGCTTGGCACAGTTCTTGCACCTGATGAAACTTGCAATACATTGAATATGTGGAGGGCTGAATAGATAAACAAAAAGGTTGAAAACTATTTTGCCCATTGAAAGACCAAAAAGAAAGGCAATTAGAACTCCTAATTAAAAAACAAAAAACAAAAAACAAAACCAAACAACAAAACCCAACAAAACAAACCACACTTCTTTTAACACAGAGGAAAAAATTTTCTTTGTATGCTGGTGTTCAAGGAATTACATGCTGGAATTAGTGAAATGGAATAAAATGGTATGGTTTTGGTGTCATATCTAGTTCTTCACTCTGTCATCTCACATTCTAGAGGACTGTTTTTTTGTTTTCTCTCTGCCATGAATCTAAAACTAAGTAAGACTAAAAGAAGATCACTCACCTCCAAGCAGCTTTGAATTCACTTGGCTTTCAATTTTATGAACCAAATCCTTCAATATATTGGTCACAGAAATGCTATACTGTGGATACTTGTCGTTAGTAAGAAGCTTATTTTCTTGAAATGGTCCTTAAGCCAAAACCAAAGAGCAGGACTTCATGAAACTCCTCTGAATCTAAGATTCATTCACCAAATTAAACCAGCATCACTCATTAGTAGTAGTTTGGGGAGTTTCTGTGGCCATCCAGCTTCAAGCTCTTCCAGCTCTGCTGGGTGTGTTTTTAACTCCTGGCATGCAAAGACATCACAGACTGCCAGTCAGCTGGACACAAAAGGAATGAGAAGCTGCATGCTTTGAAAAGGAAGCTTTGACTGCTTTGGAAACTTCAGCCAGCCTTCAGCACATCTCATGACATAAGGATGCTCCCCAAACCTGCAATTATGAGTTTAGATGCTTGTACTGACATTGGAAAATACTCTGCTTTCTGATCATTATCTCCTCTGACAATTTAGCAATGGCTGATGTTTCTTGGATTTAACAGTGGATAAGAAGGTACCTAAATCTCCACTGCAAGCAATATCTGCAAGCTTCTCTAATGTGCTGGGGTGAAAAGGGTTTCTAAAAACAACAGGGTATGAAGGGAGCATAATTGAGAAAATCTAAAGCCAAAAGCTTAGTTTAAACAATAGTAGAAATGATCTTTCATTGGAGGTCAGCAATGGGGTTTAGGCTGAAGCCACTCTTGAAGGAATCTGTTCCTTATGCTCTGTTCAGAATCAACCATCTTCACTTTTTTAAATAGGGTTCATTCTCTTGACGGCTAAATATGAGAGTAAGAGCACAAAAGCTTTATATTGGAGAGGGCACTATAAGGAAGGTCACTTTATAGAAAGCATGAAGTGTAATTTGGAGAAGAATGCTAATACCAGCTATATCAGATTGTGAGGAAGCTGAAAACAGCATATGTTCTAATATTGTCTTTTATTGATTTTGCTGCCAACATCCCACTTCAACAATGTTACAGCTGCACTTCAGTATTTTTAATGGAGGGGGTTGGAGAAAATCAATATACAGAGCTTGCTTCTGCTCCCATTGAAGTCAATGCGAGTTTCATTATTAACTGCAATGAGCACAGGACAGAGTTCAGACTGTTTTGTCACTTTGTGTTTGTTTTTTCTTTCCTTTTTATTTAACCTCCTAAGGAGCAATGTGTACTATTATCCTATGTTTTAGAACAGTCCCATTTAAATGGGGCAGTTCCCTATCAAACTGAAAGTCTATACATTCACAAATGATGTTCTGCTTTATGAAACCTAATGAAAAATTATAGCCTGTATCCTGAACTGGGGAAGTTATAATAAAAGATATAGGATTTGAAATAAATTCTAATAACAAAATAATTTCTTTCTTAAAAGTATTTTCATTCAGATATAAAGCAAATAAAAACAGTTGAGCTTTCACTGACTTGTAAAATACTACTTTGAATGGCATGGTTTGCTCTATTACAAATAGAGGGGGTGCACCCAAACTTCTTTTCACTACTGTTTTAATGTTATTTACACAAAATGAAATATGCTAAAATTATCTCAAAAAATTATAAGCATCATCTTCCTTTCCAACAACATGCTGTTAATTTTATTCTAGCATGAACGCAAAACATATTTTAACATGCTGTCAAAATGAGATACTAAGAATGTCAATAAAATGACACTAAAATAAATGTAAATTTAGATTGCTGTCACAAGTGGCTGCTTGGTTTTGTGAAGATGTTAGGTTGCTATAGCATTTTCCATAGCAACTTTGCATCTTATTACATAAATAATCCCTCAGTGTCCTTAAAGCTTACTAAAAACAGGATTAAATCTATTCTCATATGTAATGATCCTGCATAAAACCTTATCAGTATGAAATACCCAGAAAACATGATAAAATGTAATCTAGATAATAGTATTTCTGGCAGTTGAAAAGCATCAAAGCACAACAGACTTGTTTTGTAGTAAACGGGACATCCTCCTAAACCCCATATTAGGAAAATGCCTTTGAAGTGTCCATTTCCTCTAAAACTGAAAGTTATGTTAACCCCTTCACTGCTGTGCCCTCGAGACCAGCACATCCTTTCATCCCCCAGCCGAGATGTCATGCATGATCCAGAGGAACTGTCCCAGTACCTGGGACAGGACAAGGCTGTCTTTAATCCCCAAGGAAGACAGGCTTGACAACTACCTTCAGCTTTGATTCATCAAGGCATTTCTGCTAAATTCAGCTGCACAAGAAGAATTATTAGAGCCAAATGGACTTAAAACCAGGGGCATAAAATTAGGCCCCTGCCTAGATGCTTCCTGAATCTCAGCCTATTTTTGTAAAAGCTGTGGGAAAAATGGAATCCATTTTAAGGCACAAAATTGGAGTCTGCCTGATGATAACAGCTCTGAACTGGCATGCTGTGAAAGACACTAGAGCAGACTTTTCCCAGCGTAGAGGGAGTAATCATCTTGTGCTGCTTTCTAGTCATCATCCCTGATGGTCTCAGGGAGCAAAGCTGATTGTCTGCTGTGTCCAGAGCATTTACATTCAAAGGGAAGTTACTCCACTTACAGAGCTTAAAACAGTTGTTCAGCTGTCTTCTCTGACCAGAGAGGGGACTGTGTCAGTATGGTGATAATTCAGAGCTTCACATTTTAAATGTGTTCTTTTCATTGCTTAAAAAACCTGGTTAGTAGCTTCTGTTAGCAGGGTTTATTTTCCTCTTCATATGCCTTTATATGCTTGTTACCGCAGGGCTGATTATGACACCAGCTGCTGGTGGCTTTGAAATTCTATTGATTTATTTGAGAAGAAAAGTAATGCTAGCCCATTAATTTCTAAAGTAAATACATTTTTAAATTTTACATTACCTTTATCAGCAAGTGTTTAAAAGGAAAATGGGCAAATTATGGGCTTGTTAAATACCAGTATCGCTTTCACAATATTTGATGGCAAAAAGCTATGGGATGGAGAGGTAATGACAGAAAAATAAATCAGATTTTTGTTTAAAATAAAATCTCCCATAAACCCCCAAAGATTAGACTTACAAGGAAGGGAAGGAGAAATATCTGATCCCTGGGATCAGGAGGAAGAAGAAGATCTGCCATGAGATCTGCCGTGACACTGGGCCAGTTGGAAGAAAAGGAAGAGCAAAGCTCAGCTCCACACAGCTGGGGCTCAGCAATTTCTATTCAAAGTTGTAACAAGCTATATAAAGATTCCCTACCAGTTTAATCCAGCTATAAAACTCAGTTTCCATTTGACGTGTGCATCTCTGCATTCACACAAGCCTTAGAGAAAGGAAAAAGAGGATTGAATTGCAGAGAAAAGATGAATAAGCACCACACAGATCACTTTGGTGTTGTTTCAGGCTTTCCTTGAAGACTTGCCAGGCTTGCAACTTTCAAGACAGACTTAGGAACAATGTCACAAAGCCTGTTTTATGCTGTGAGCATCAGGGTGCAATTTTCAAATACTGACTTTCACAAGGACTTACGCTCTTCTGTGAGATGGACTGCCCACTCTTCAGCCTGTCTCCTATGGCAAGTGACTTAGCTGATGCTGCAAACAGGACAGATCAGTTCAGGAGAGCATTAAAGATCCAGGCTAGTGTTCAAGACAGAAAGAGCTTCAATGTTTAAGGTGGGCACTACTTTAGGCAGGTTTGAAAATCCTGCCATAGAGGATGTCATTCCTGACTTGGAAAAAAGCACCAATCTTACATGTTTAAACTGGGCTTGCACTACATAACTTGCAATTTACTATTTGCATGCAGTCCCCGAGATGTTATGAAGTTACTTCACCACAGGTAGTGAAATGCTCCAGGGGCCCAAGGAGTGGCTGCTGCAAGTCTGCTGAGCTGGAGACAGCCCTTGACCAAGGCGCTTAGCATCCACATGGACTGAACAGGCAGTGGCTGAATGAAAGGAGGCATTGTTGCCTCTGTTTTATATTACGGAACTGAGATAACAGAAATTAATTGATTAGTCCAGGGAGGGGTTATGTAGCAGAGCTGGGATTTGGCCCAGAACTCTGGGATCCTGGTCAAAAGCCTTAATCACACAACCATCCTTCCTGCATCCCTCGGCAGGCACTGTGTATTTCTTTCTATTCCGTGATGCCAGCTGCAGTCTCTTGCTGAAGTTGGAGTTGCTAGAACTAATGGCACATCGCCAAGAACTGCAAAAGGAAGAGATTAACCCACCTCCCCTTAAAGTAAAATTACAGGTGCCTTCTAGGCATAAACCAAACTTCAGCTTTTTTCTACAACATGCAGCTTCACTTCACTAATTCTTAAAATTACTTTGGAGGCTTTTACATGTGGATCCTTACTCCTGGTGCCAGCAGGTGGGAGATGAAGCATCCATAAATCCCGATTGTTCTGAAGATTTTTGTATATCCTTTAGACTCCAGTGCTGAATCCTTTTTTTTCCCCCTTGAGCTAATGCTTCAGTAGCTGCACCTTGACTTTCAAATGTATTAACTGAGTTGCCAATCATCATTATTATTTTTTTCTTAGCAATCTCCCAGCTTTACTTCAGCAATCCTCTTGTCCTTTTCAAGCTCCAAAATCCACATTGCAGAAAAATCACTGTTTAAAGGCTGAATGTGGGGGTGGGGAATTTAAAAGAATAGCCAATTCCACAGGCGAGATTCACTCAGTCTCAGGTTAGTCTTTTGCCAGCTTTCCCTATATTGCAAATGACCTTTAGTCTGTGAAACCAGGAGGTTTTCCTATAAACTAGGCATGTATGATAGTTCAGCCAACTTACTGGATTCCCTGGGGAGCTCTTTGGGGGGTTCTTGCAGTGATTTGAGATGTTCTCCAACAGAACAAGCAGGTAGCAATTGCCTTCCTTTTCCTTGAAGATTCAGATTGGACACGATAGTGTAGGGTACTAGTTAAGTCCAGGGAGAACAACCTGTAAAACACCTGGAGGAGCAGAAGGTCTTTGTGCAGGAGGCAGTGCCCCAGCCCTGAAACATGGACTAGAGGGTGGAAGACAGGTTCAGGAGGCTGGAGGTACCAGTTGGAGTTCCCAGCTCTGCCACTGAGTCACTGATCACAGTAAATCAAGTTCATAAACAACTAGGAGAAGAGAAATTGGCAGATGAAAGAAGAGGATTTGAGTCTAGAATGGAGTGACACACTTGGCAACAAGTCCCTCTGGAGCTGTTCTGCATTGTTGCAAGTAGCAAGCAGCAAGCCCAAATCATCCCAAATGAATGGCTATTAGTAGATTTCTAATATGCACCACGACTTGATCTCTTGCATGACCTAATATCTTGCACAACTTAGAGAAAAAATGCAAACCATTCTTAGTAGTAGCTTTTTCAACATCTACCCCAAATCCCCAGATCTGATTGTGTACAAGGGCCTCAGCTTACTGTAATGTTCCTCTGAAACCTGAAGTCCAGCAATTCTGAATAAGCATTTGGGCACTGAAGTCCTTTTGCACAGCCTCAGGGCTTAAATGTGTTGCACTGCATTTTCAAATGCTGGGGCTGGATTCCACCATCTTTTTTTCACCATGATGAATTGGTTTCTTTTCAGATATCCTAGAGGAGAGTTTTCATTCTAACCAGTATACCTGTGAGGAAATGTGACACACTCAGCACCATACTATTTAGATGCTCACAGAAGTAGAGTTATTTCTGAAAGAAAAAGGCTTGACTAACAGAAGAAATTACACTGGGAGACTCCTCAAGCTACACTTTACCAAGACAGAATGAGGTCTTAGGACCCATTCTAAATTGGTGAATTAATTAGGCCTTCTTGTACTAGGGGTGATTTAACTAGATGAACTAGTGAAAAAAGACCTGACACAGGTGTTGGAGCCTGGGGGAATCTCTGTCACCTGTTCTAGCTTTGGGGATGGCAACTTCCCAGGAGTCTTGTTCCCACTGTCAAGCAGGGTAGGCTGAAAAATGACGTCCTCAAAAAAATCATTAGGATGGCAGGACGGGCAGTCCAGAAGTCTCAAACTATCCAAATCAATTCATCATGTCTCATTGCTTCAGCCACTTTCAAATTTAGGCTTTTAGGCCTTTATGCGTGAATGCTGTCCTTGAATAGAAGAGGCACAGTATCTTCTCTGTGTTATTCAAGCCTTGCCCTTCCCATTGTTAAGCATTTAGACAAACATTTAAAGAAAAGGGGTTAAAAGTAGAGAAAGTGTCAATGTTTTCTTACTGTTCAGAATTGTTTCTTTGTGATAAAAGATTCTTTAAAAGACATTCTTTGTAGAACAGAGGTTACTGTGAATAAAAATAGCCACTCCAGTGAGATAAAGAGCCAGTTCTGGAATGACATACTCAAAAAGAAAGAATAAAAGAAAAGAGAGAAGCCGGCCAATACAAATAGTAATTTAGTAATAGTAATGCTAGAAGAAGGAAGGAAGAATCACTTCTCTGTACATAAAAATGAAAAAATAAATATCCTTATCTCACTTTCTTTTCATTTACCAACGTTTTATACTCAATAACTTCTTTGCTTTAACTCCAAGTTTCCTCTGTTGTCAATGACAGAAGAATCATATGCACTTGCTTTAGCTGAAAGTGTAATGTTAGAAGAAAGCTATAAAATTAATTTTAGAACTGGATGACTCTATGTATGCAGCAGGATGGATCAACTCCACTAAGATCAAGAGGATGATGAATGGTACAATAGCCAGTGATGGACAAGTACTCAAGTGGATTCATACTGCTAAATTTTGATCTAGTATGCAACACAGTACTGGATTTGCTAGTGTTATCACTGAGCGGACTCAAGTGCCCACATTATAACAACACATAGAAACTGAGCTTGTTTGGGATGGAACACTGTAGAAATATCCAACATGAAAACTTTTGATAGAACTGTCCATTTTCATGGAAGAAAACTAAACATGCTTTTCATTTGTGATGTCACAAAAAAAGAATGACAGGCATAGTTCTGCCCTAAGAATGTGTATGTTAAAGCTAGCTGAATTGATAAGTATGACAGTTCAAAACATCATTACTCGTCTTCCGGTGTGCAGGCTGTGGGTATTTCTGGGTCTACCTTCCTGTTGTTAATTCTAATGACTTCCCTCCATTAAGAGTGGACACAGTCAAGGTAAAATGATTAGACATTCATAAAAATTTCTGATTGCTAGCAGTGCTCTGTCTGCAGCAACCCACTGTCTCTGCTCCAAACATTTTGCTAATGTTGTCTAGAAAAATTCAAATCCACATAATTAGCCAAGCAAAAAATAAGGCTGCCCTTTACAGGTTTTATTGTTGCATTTTTCTTCCAGGAAAACTATTAAATCTCCCTTCAAGAGACATGTTGCAGTAAAAACTTCTTTGCCAGAATGACATTCCTTCCTTTGGTCTTTCTCCTTCAGGAGTCATTCGACCTCACACAGCATCTTGTCACAGGAGGAGCCAAAGAGCTTTTCTCTACATAAGCTTGAATCCACACTTTTGTGCCAGCATACAAGGACTTGAAACCATTGAAGAGATGAAATTTGTTCCTTTCTTAATATGGTGCCCGTATGCAAAGGACTTGATCAAAATTATCCTCAGCATCAGGATCTCAGTTTCTTTCCATATTACTCCCACCTTTACCTTCCTTAAAGCTCACCGCTGTCTGGCAGCTCCCAGTTGTGCTTTGGCTTCAGCTTCTGTAAATTTTCTTTTTGAAGATGAGTGTCTAAACCAGTAAACTCTTGTTAGCTACTCACAACTTTATTATGCCAAGAAATCAAGCAAAGCACCCATCCAGATCATGTTGCCAGTCAGTAATTCAGGCAGCTTCTGAGCCACCTCCTGGTGTCCAGCCTGGGTAGCGAGTATTTGCAGAAGGCTGAAAAAGTTGCTTTTCTTTACTCGTATTACATGCACCCTTGTTCTTTCTTTCACGATAGCCATTTAATGAGTATCAAATTAATGCAGTATGCAGTACCATGTTCTAAAATATGTACACTTAAAAATTAATTCCACAAAACACACAGTTAAAATGGTATGTTGAATTTGTTGTTATAAATTATTATGTATTTGTTGAAAAGAAAGGTAAGGCTTAGAGAATACTGTCCAAAACATAACTTTAACTGGTCTCATAATAAGACATTGTTACAACCATAGAATGAAATACTGTCACTTAAGACTGCAGAGAGTGCACTAAAGAAACATAATGCTTCCAGCCAAGGGCAGAACTGGAGAATTTTCATCGTTATAGATTATAGCAGGTGACAGACACCTCTTAGAGACAGCTTGCATCATGCAAATAACTAAGTTATGGGAGTTTAAAATAAGACACTGCCTTGTATAATCATCTATTAATATGTCACTTGTCATATGTAAGTTTTCGCTTGCTTTTAAAAAAACAACCGGTGCATATACTTGATGTTATAGAGGGCTTTGGATTTACCTGAATCATCTACTCTCAGCTTTTTACTGGGATTGTCACCACTGTCATCATCGGACATTTCCATCTCCTCTTCCCGGCGGATTCCCATGAGCTGTTCACTGTGAGCATTTCGGAGCTCCTAAAAGCCAAAATGACCTTTTGTCAGTATTAACTTCCATAAAGTCATTATGTATTATTTAGTATCTGTTTTTAATACTGCTCTGATATTAATTATGCATAATTTATCATTGTAATCATATTTATTTGTATATGAATATTTATAACAACAGTAGCACAGGGAATTCTTCCTGTGAAGGAATGGAGTTTATCAAAGGTAACTCTCAGGGAAAAAAAAGAGAGAAAGTGAGTCTCCACATTGAGTGATCTTTAGTTCTGCCAAACATAGGAGAACGCTTGAACAGCAGGGATAATGCTAAAAATTGTGTATAAAGCAGACTGATAAAGAGATTGTTGGCCTGCTTAAGGTATAGATAATTCTTGCTTCTCTCTGCCACTTGTGGTAGGATTCACCTGGCCAAGTGTGGGGGTGTCCATTAAACAAAGTCATGCTAACTACACCCTGAAAGTGCCTAGTTCTCTCTGCTGATGGTAAAGGGAGTCAAGAGCAGCCAGTGCCGATGGAGCGCTCTGTACTGGAGGTGACTAAATGCTGGCCAAAGGAATCTCACCCCCTGCCCCTATGCCCAGATCGCCTTGGATTTAAAAGACTCAGCCCCATAACACCGTCCTGAAAATCTCTGCATCTTGATCCAACAAGGCATGCCGAGGTGGATGGCCCGGTCTCTGGGTGACCGCTGCAAGGGCGGGCAGCCCCTGCACATGTCGCGAGGGAAATGATCAGCAGGCAGGCAGGCTTTGTGGCAGTCTAGACAGTCTTTGTTCTGGGTAGAAAAGCTGGTGCGGGTGTAGTGGCTGGCTTTTTAACAGCAGCACTGAGAAGATTGAGAGGACTCTATTTTGTCCTAATAATCCTGTCAGGTGTAACACAGGGATGCTGCACCATGATTAGTGTAGGCCTTTTCAGTCCACAGACAGCTAATTTTTCCGCCGACAAAGAGCTTAATTCCCAAAGAGGTGGTTTGAAATCTTTGAAACAAGGAAGAGTCGTGTGGAAGGAGGAGACAGCATTGAGGAGCCCAACCACTGCTCCGTGCAATTAACAATAAGCTGTCAGAGAGGGACTGCCTGAAAAAAGGGAAGGCGTTCCCCTTGATCTGTACCCTTGGTTCATCAGCACATCTCAAATATTCTGATAAATGTATATACCTCCACTAATCCCAACAAAGGCAAGGAGGCTAATTAGTGGGTGTGTTACATGAGAATAATTTAAAAATTTAAAAAAGTGATTAAAAAGGTAAATTCTCAACCAGTGTCTCATGCGATCAGAGGCACCTCCGGAAGAAATTAGCAAGCCATTTCTTAATTCCTTATTGGAAAAGTCCACCTGCATTTTTTCCTGGGGAAGTATACTGCATACATGAGCAGACATTCGCTTACATTTACTCCCTCTTTAGGGGATGAATGTCCTTGATGCATCAATGTCTACATTGTCAGCAAAGCCAATAACCTTCCACGGAGAATGTCTATGTGTATGATTGCTTTGGGTTTGGGTTGCTAGCAAAATTTTCCTAAATTCAGAAAAAAAGGGAAGGTGATCAGGCAATTAAACAGATTAGCAGATAATGTCATGGTTAGACAAGATGATTCAGATCAAAGATGCCATTTGGTATAGTTCCATTGTATTTCACATCTGAAAGACAGGCATTTCTGAAATATATTGCTTTAGCGAGAGCCTTCACATGTTTTTGAATTGTTTTTGTTGTCTTCTTAGAAGAACAAAAGGCAAAAATATTTGAAAAAATGAGTAGTGAATTAACACTTCTGGAAAGTCCAACTCTTACACATTTCAGTTTATTAAAGATTTAGAAGCCAGCAAATGAATGATACACCATATCCCTTTACAGAAAGTTAGTTCAAGAAGGGATGGTCTTAGTATAATTTAAATAATCTACTAGCAAATCATATTTTCATACTTCTCTAAAAGATGAGGCAAACATCAAATCCCAACTTCCCAACTTCCAACTGAACACAGGATTTATCCACTACTTATATGAAATATTTGTGAACAAAATGCAAAATACAGTTTGTACTAATAAATTATGCTAACATTTTAAGTGTCCCATTATTGTGAAGTCATTTGGTATTCACCATAATAGCACTGATAATAAAAAATTCATTTGGTATTCATGTGGATGTTACATTTAGTGCCATTGGTATTCAACAGTAATTTAGCATTAGTTAATGGGCACTTAAAATGTTATCCAAATGATTTATATCACAGCACTTTAGTGTTTCTCAAACTAAGTGTACAACACTTATTTTACAAGTGTACTACAAAATAATTAAGTAAGTGCACCTTACCTTCTAAAGTTTTTATTCTGAGACAGAGAAAAATCATTTAGAGGACTGTGACAGTAACAATCAACATACTGTGTACTACATGAAGGTAGACCAACTGTATGCAAGTTGCTCATATTAAAAAAAAAAAAGGAAGAAGAAAGAAAGAAAACAAAGACAGTGGTACTTACTTTTTAAAATACAGGCTCATAGCGTGTATACTGAATTAAAAACGAAAGCTGGATGACCAAAACACAGGATGAGGTCTAGTGTTTCCTTTGCTGCCACTCGCAGCAAGGGGAGTTAAAATCCCACTTCCTCTGCTCATGCTTATGACAGTCACACATGCATGGTCCCACACTGCTAACTCTGTGTGGTAGTATGACTACATTTATACTGGTTTCTTTGCAAGCATAATTAGTAGAATCATTACAAGTGATGTATCTACTTTTTTAAAGATAAACATGAAACAAATGGGAAGGAGTATGTCATAATTCTGGACTTAATAGGCTTAAGTCATTACTTAGGAAAGAAATTTTCTATTTTATTTTCAGGCAAAGTAAGCTTGTAATGACCATATGATGGCACAATGAGAAAAAAAAATATCTGTCCTATGGATTACTTCTTTTAAAAACAGATCACGGTGACTCCTAAAAAGATATTTTTCAGAAATAATTCTTTATTCTATCCTTAGTTGAAAATATTGTTCCTAATTTCACTACTTCAGATCATTATTTTAGATAGCAAATATAATCCTCCAATGATTTCCCAAATTTTGCATGAAAAATAAAAACACATTGCTCTCAGTGTTATTTAATGACTATTATCATAATGAGAGCAGTGGGAGCAATTCATGCTGTAGATGAGACTGTATTATGGCCAGTTGATTAACAGCTAAAACGGTAGCCATAAATATTGCTGAATACACTACGTCCAGCCACAATCACACTCGTTCTGTGTCAATCCAGCTGTGAGATGATGGATAGAAAATAATAATAAAATCACCAACCTCAGAATGCTTTCGCCAAATGTCTATGTTCTTTCGCTGGGCTTTCGAGAAATGGTCCCAAGCTTTTTGTCTGGTAGAAGCGTTGAAAACGGCGACAATCTGCTCAACTTTGGTGAACAAGGAAGTCAAACAAGACAAGCAATTTATGTTGTGATCACTATAGAGAAGCAAAGCAAAGACACTAGGAGTCTATGGATGATGTCATTACTGAAACAACATCATCAATATCCATCCAGTGATGTGTCTTTTGTACTTACATTTTACCAATGTTGGAGATGTCTCCCTTCAAGTCTGTCTCCACAACTTTAGTCTACACAACTTATAACTATGTACCAAAAAACACGCATGCAGCTGCTTCCCCGTGAAGTCTGCTACAACTCTCTGCGCAGCCACGTGCCTTTGTGCGTGTGGCTACCGAAATGACACTTGAGGCGTAAATGTGACACATGTTTCCCTGCGGCAGCTGCGTGCAGATGAGCAGGCTATACAAATGAAAACGTGAAAGGCAAGCAGGCTCTGCTTTGAAGGGTGACTATCTGATAGTGGGAATTTGTCAGCAGACAGGAAAGGATAAATTGTACATTAATGCTGCATGCTGTAGCTGCAGCTGCTGCTTCACTTCTATTTAATATAAATGGGCTCACCTGTGGTAGATCATTCTGTCCTGTGTCCATGGCCCATGTATGTTTATGTGCATGAACAGTCGCATTTTTGTAAATGTAAGATGAAGGAAGATGTGAAATGGGCTTCCCTCATTCAACTCTAAATTTATTCTGAAGCCAGACGTCAATATTTAGGTCAATTATCTAGGACAATTAAGATCATCAAGTTTTTAGCTACTTGTTCATCCTAAATTGGAAACTTTTCTCCCAACACTCTCTTCTTTTCGCATCAGTTAAAAGCAACATTGTCCTTCCACAACAGTGACCTGCTAAGAAATGATTTGTCCAAGATGTAAGGTGCTTTAACCCCAGCACAGTTAACTGCAAGATCACCAAGAAATCCAGTTTTTCTACAAATGACCTGGGCTGTCCTCCTGAGTGAGCAGCTGTGCTGACCTATGAACTCAAACTGAAAAATCCTTCAACTCTTTGACAAGGTTCTTAGCTACTTATCTCTTTAGATTCCTGGGCTGAAATGATGTCCACTGTTTTGTAAAGCTGCAGCTTGCAGCACCTCCCTCCCACCTCCTTCATCGCAAAATGGTGTCAGGAGTGCTGTGATGCCCTCTGATCTGGTCTCTCATCCAGCTGATCGATGGCTGCTCTCCTCCTCTCAAGTCACAGGTGTGGAGGATCTTATTATACATAACAACCCATCTTTACTAAAATGGTGAGCTCACCTAGTAAGTCAGTTACGTATCTTTCACCTCTCGATCTCAAAGTTAACCCCACTCGCTTGAATGGGAGTATATTTGTTCTATTCTTTTTTTTTTTTTTTTTACCATTGTTGCAGGCTGCTTTCAGATTCAGGAAGATTAGAACATTTTCAATAACATATGGAAGTTTTTCTTTGCAGTCATCAGGGCTGGTTAATTAACTTCTAAAGACATAGAAAATAAATGTAGTCTTTTAAAATTAATACTTATATGTAGTTTATACTAAAGAAGGTGCCTTAAAACTACTGGGATGATCCGATCCATTTGCGATCCATTCAGGTTTTAATAGCAGATGTGATAATTTCAGCCTATTAGAACTTGCTTGGTGTGAAGGGTGGATGTAACAAGGAAGTTATGTTGTGTATATTATTCAATTAATTTGAAAAGAATGAAAATGCTAAAGCAGTCTATTATATGTATAGAAACCGAGGCTAGAATTTAATTACTATCGTTGTGTTGATGACCCAGGTGCTCAGAAAATCTTGCTTAATTAACAATCTGGTTTCAGTTTGCAAGTGGAAATTCAAGCAGAAAAGATTCACAAAGCTATGAGGAAGAGCTGATTTGCCATTTCCCACTAATAGGTATTAATAAGATCATCTGAATTTTGAAAAAAAATTGAACTTTAAAGTGTTTAATTTCCATTCTGTGAACAGGTGCTAAGATTTATCAAAAGTCATTATCTGATCATTTCAGAAGCTCTCCTCAATGGAAACACAAGCTAGGAAGATGTCAAAGAGTTTTTCTTGCATAACTGCAGTAGACAAAGTGAGCAGAAAAAGGATCTCCTTCACTTACCTAACTTTCAGGAATTAAAAAGAAATGAAGGAGGTAGGATACTATGAGTACTAGATGCTAAAAATCAAGGCATCTGAAGAAACTTTATTCAATAGGCAGCTAGGGATAATAAAAAATAAGAGAAAAGTAGAGGAGAATATTAAATTAGTACATATCAAAGACCAACATCCCACTGCTCTGTATTCAAAGAAAGTGTCAATGTACATACAGCAATTTCAATACACACAGCAATCTAGGCTATTAAGTGTTACATACACCCACAGGTAACACTCAACTTAAAAGGTCTCCAAGCATTACATTAGAGCTAAAGAGCAGCCAAGACCATGGTTTGACAGCACAGGAAAGTGGCTTCACATCTCTTTGTACTGCATCAAAATCCTGCATTCATGTGTTATGAGATGGCAATCTAACATAAACCTGTTCTGTCAGTTCACATTTGCTCGTAGGTTAATTCATGTTGCATCAAGATTTATTTGTTCTCCCACAGAAACTCTGGAAGCCTAAAGCTGGCATAACTTCTGTGCTCTGGGTAATTGGAAGATGAGACATACTGTACACACACCTCATCAGGATCAAATTTGTATGGGTGTCCCGGTTTCAGCTGGGATAGAGTTAATTGTCTTCCTAGTAGCTGGTACAGTGCTGTGTATTGAGTTCAGTATTAGAAGAATGTTGATAACACACTGATGTTTTCAGCTGCTGCTAAGGAATGTTTATACTAAGTCAAGGATTTTTCAGCTTCTCATGCCCAGCCAGAGGGAAAGCTGGAGGGGCACAAGAAGTTGGGAGGGAACACAGCCAGGGCAGCTGACCCAAACTGGCCGACGAGGTATTCCATACCATGGGACGTCACATTCAGGAAATAACTGGGTGGTGGGGGAGTTGGGATCGATGCTCGGGGACTAACTGGGTGTCAATCGGCAGGTGGTGAGCAATTGCACTGTGCATCATTTGTACATTCCAATCCTTTTTTTATTACTTTTGTCATTGTATTAGTGTTACCATTATCATTATTAGTTTCTTCTTTTCTGTTCTATTAAACCATTCTTATCTCAACCCATGAGTTTTACTTCTTTTTCCTGATTTTCTCCCCCATCCCACTGGGGAGGGGGGGATGACTGAGTGAGCGGCTGTGTGGTGTTTAGTTGCTGGCTGGGGTTAAACCACGACAATGGGTAAGTGATCCAGCAACACACAGCCCGTAAGAATGGTAGGTTCATCCCTAAGGGGAACCCAGAATAGTTCATATCAGCTGAGTAACTCTTCAGTTAACTCAATTTTCCTTCATGTCTGGGTAAGATTTGGCCAAAGAGAGGCCCCAGATTTTGGGCTGATATCTGCAGAATCTGAGTGAAACAGTTGTTCTCAGTCCCACTGCTGACCATGGCTTTCAGACTATTTCCTGACCTCCAGAAAGAAAATTCTAAAATAAAATACCAGATCCCATCTACCTCTTTAAGGCACCTTGAACTCTAAGATGCACTGTACTGTCATCTGTGACTGGTAAGTAGAATTATTAAGTAACATGAAATATTCATTGTGAAACATCTGTTGTTAAGTTCTGTGCTATATCAAATTTTCATTGACCATATGCAAAGCTGTTTCCTTACTAAATTAGGGTTTAAAAAAATGCATTGTTCTAGAAGGATCCATACCACGTCATTGTTTTTCCTATCAATATAACTTACAGGATGTAAATAATTGCATCTTTCCTAATGACTTATTCTGCTGCTGGTAATTTATGTGGCATGTTTCAGACAAAGGATTATTATCTAATTGTTTTTCTGCTGAGTTATAAATAAATAAAAAGACCCAAACAACTAAGCCTAGAGTGATATGCAAGTGTCAATATTTAACAAATGCGATGTAAAACCAATACACTTTATTAGAGGTGCCAGCTTATAGTAAGCATTTTAAAGGAAAGTTTAAATCTCAGTTTCTGTTGCCATAAAACATGCTACCTAAATAGGGTATTGTTACAAAGCATAAATGTAAAAACAACTGTAAAAACTAGGGACAATAACAACAACAAAAATCCCTTAAATGATGCCTGCAGAAGTTGTATACAAGAATGGATTAAAGTGAAAACTAGAGTATCTCCAGGGCAAATGAATATTTGAGAGAGGGTATTTGAAGATGATACTACCAGAGGAGAACAGAAATAAATGAGAACCAAAGTTTAGCCTCATCTGTAGATTACGAGGCAGAGAGAACACTTTTACTCTCCATTACATTTATCAAGCAGGCTATTTTAAATACATGATTGACTGAAGGTTGAAATTTCTCCTTGGCTTCAGGAGACAAGAAGTACTCCATTTTTCCTTCACTTATTACATTTATCAGCTGCCATGCATACACGATTTTTAATTTCTTGTATGTAATAATAAAGAACACCAGCAACCAAAAGTTTTATAATGCCTCACAATAGAAAAGAAACAAAATAGGAATTGAAACACAATGTGTTAAAATAAAACTAAAAGTTTTTTTCCTAGCAGATAAAAAAATCAGATCTCATGTAGAATTTCACTCCAGATTCCACCAATTAGGGTTACGGAATGAAAAGGGCTTTGCACTAAATTACTGTAAGTGCAAGAATAGAATATATGGCAATTTAGCTCAGAAAAATTCTGTAAGAATGCAACAGTTGACATACAGAATAAAAGAAAAATTCCACCCATAAAATTACAGTGTAAAGGAAACTGTTAAGGTAAATGTATAACATGCTTTTCAAATATAGATTCACAGCACAGGGAGGATATAGAGTTGGCGTGGTTTGGGTCAGAAGCCTTGTTGCTGAATTCTGACTAAGCTGGAGTCTGCCAATCGATTTGGCTCCAAGCCCAGCAAACCAAGGAATTACAGTAGTCAAGGCTAGATGCTGTAAGTGAAAGAATTAGAGTCTCCAGGTCAGTTTTGGAAAGGAAAGAGAATATTTTTGGCAACAGTCCTGAAGAAAGGCATTTGGTGACGTACTGAACAGAATTTAGCATTAAGTCCAAGGCTAAAATTGCACATAAGCAAATGACATTACATTAATAAGAGAAATTCTAGGCAGATTGCAGAGTAATGAAAGAAACATATAATTTTTTAATTAATCTGGGCCAAACCCTCAGTCTTTTGGTTATGATACTGCTTAATTTCAGAAAAGAACTTGCCTTTCACACATTTACAGCTGAAAACCTGCAGCCCCTCCCCATTACCCAATTCACAGAGGGAGAAACAGATGTGATTGCCATTAACTGGCAGAGGAGAAAAACATAAAAGTTGGAAATATCATTCTGGAGAAGACTGCAGATAATGCAAGGGATGGTTCCTAAATTAAAGCATACTGCTGGTCATCAGCTGGATATGTAAGCAAATGCCATTACAGATTTGTATAATGAAGATATAGATTTTGACGGCTATAGAAAATGACTCATCTGCCACATATAAATGGCATCTCTGTTTTCTTTTGGTTTTGGTTTTATGGGGGTTTTGTGTTTGGGTTTGTTTTTTTTCTTTAAAAAAAAAAACAGAAAAAAATCCATAGGTATCAAAAAGAAGGTGAATTGTGGCTGCAACTCCATCAGAGAAGAGGAGGCTACTGTTTGGTCTGCTTGCTGTCTGGGTGACTGTAGGTTCCTTGAGACATAGTCTTAAGACATAGCATGATAAAGGAGAAAACCACAGGACTACTCTATTATATCCCCAAATTCCAGCTTTTTGACAGACCAAGAGAATGGTGCCTCCAGCAATTTATCTCCCAAATCATTGTGCCATGTGGGAAGTCAGCTTGCAAGGCTGCCATTCCTCAACTTGCCCTACTGCCAACAACTACATCTATACTAGCGACCAAAACCAGCCAGGGACAATACTCATTCCCTGAAACCAACTGGCACAACACGCTGAGTGTGCCTGCAGCAGCAACCCTTCTCTCTCCCCAAAAAGATGCTTTTCAGGGAAACTACCTGGCCTGCACCAAACCCTAAACTGTACCCACAATGTGTGGGAAAATTCTAGCTGGCCCAGAGTGACAACTTTCTTACAGTTGAACAGTATTGACAAGCCTGCCCTAGCTCAGCTTAATTTAATCCTATAGACAGAGTCAGTGGGGTCATCTTTTACTAGCAGTCTCACCTTTTCTGTTCTCGTCCTGATACAGAGGTTTTGGTGTGGCAGACAGCCGTTACAAGGCTTACCAGAGGAAGAAGGATGTTTTCCTCTTCTGTCTACTGGGTTTCACCTATGTGAATACTAGGAAGAATGGGAAACAACTCTAAGTGTCCTCTCTCTAAATTTCACTATATTATTTCTACATTTCCCTTTGACTAGGCCTACAGCATTTGAGACCAGGAGGAGGTGTGCCTGTGTTGATGATTGATGGTTCATCCCCCTTCTTCTTCCACCAGAGTCAGACTGGTCCTAGCCAACATGCCCGCATGGGTTATTAAGAGGCTGAGTGAATGTCAGTGGTCTGCTCCTGAGTGAGGCAGGAAGAAATATTTCTTCATAATACAATAAGCAGATTCTTCCTCACAGATGAAGGACAAAATAAAAAATGCTTATACCACAGCACAAATTATAATCCCTGGTCTTGTAAAAACATCAAAACTAAGTGTCAGCAGCTGTTGTCCTCCTTTCTTCTTCTTTCAGCTAAGAAACCCAGTGAGGAAGAATGGAAGGAGAATTATACGTATACTGAAACCACCCCATTTCCAGGATTTACACTGAAACCTGCACAGTAACTTGTCTGAGGTATGTATATCAACAATTAATAGTTCTAGAAATGGAAGAACACTCCTTGTTAAACTTTGAAAGAAAAAACCATACACTCTGATTAAAGAGAGCCCAGTTTGCCCTGCAAGGTACTGCTAGAAAAATCTGTCTGCAAAATAAGCTTTGAAAATCTTTTAAGTTGTGAAATGTGGTTTAATTTACAACAAAGAAACTGACAGCTTGGTGTAACAGCAAGTGCTGGCTCCATGCCATGTGATAAATCACTTGGACTCAACAAGACCACTTCACCTCCATGTCATTTCTCAACAAACAGGAACCTGACATCAGGCCAGCACAACACAGTAGGGCAGGTACAAATGTATAGTACCTGCTCTGTTAATGCCAACATCTTGTATTACAGAACAGACTTTATGGATTTTGTGTTGACATCCAGAAAAAAACAAAAAAAACCCCACATACACAACTGCCCACACCCTACTAAGTCAAAGGAAGATTAAGTGAGAGCTACTTTCTTCATCAGCTTGACAAGATTATAAACCATCCCCAATGCACTGCATTGAATTAGCTGTTCTCATTGGTATTTATGGTTAGGTGGACCTTTTATTTAGTTCTCAGATTTAAAAATAGCAAAAGTAAGAACAACTATTTTTGGTAAGCCTGTCCAAAAAAAGAACCCTAAGGGAACTATGAGATGAAGGAACATCATAAATATGACTGAACTCTGGCAGGTCCCATTAAGCGAAGGGACTCTCTCTAACTAATAACTGTCCAGACAGAGATCTTGCAGATTAGAATGTTTCTAGGAGATCAGGAGGACTATGTTTGTTTGGGGCATAATATGGTTTCTTTTGCTGAAATAGAGTAGAGGTGGATGAGGAGGCTTCAACAACCATAGCCTCTTCTGGCAATCTAAAAAAAAAATAATTGTCTCACAGTTCTTATGTGGGAACATTTACTTCTCTATTAGTTGCCATGCCTTATGTTCCCTTGCCTGCCATGACTTGTCCTCTTCTCTGTTTACTGCCTCCAGTTTCATTTTTCTTCTGTATTTTTGTTTCTGCACCCTGTGTGTGTCCATCTTGCCCTCCCACACAGCCCATCCCTTTCCAAAACTCTTTTACTGCCCCCGTAACATCTCTCTCATCGTCACAAACTAGACCACTTGGGACAAATCCAGTGATTCGACATGAACCAAGACTAGTGCTTATTGAAGGGAGTAAGCATTTCAACCAGTCATAATTGCATAGGGTGATTCATATTAATATTCATATTTATAAGGTTTATTCAGACACTTATAAGCAGCCTGAACAGTTTTGGATGTGCAGGCCACACGATATGCACAGCCAACTAAGAAAACCTTTTGGGTGAAACCTCCATCTTTTCTTCCTAGCTCCAATGTCTTACTCTCATCCCTTATTGTTCATTTCCATACAACATTTACAGTTCAGTTCTGTGAAGCACAAGGCCCTTACCTCCATCTCTACTCAGCAAGGCAGCTCAAAACCAAGCACAGGTTTCCACGTGATTCAAGCACATGCTTCTTTGCTTTGAACCTTGCTTCATCATCTAGGAGATCCTGCAGGATCCAGGCAAGCAGCATGAGTTGTCAAAATGGGGTCTAAGACTGAAATGTCTTTGGAGGCAGTGCTTTTATTTTGCTATAAAACACCATGCATATTTAATAGCCCACATAAAAAAATAAATGAAAAAGTCTTAAAAATAACAGAAGAAGAGCTTCTGTTGAAATTCTGGCCACGCTTAAATCGATACCAAGATTCCTATTGACTTTAGGTGGAGTGAAGGCTACAGACAATGGAAGGAATGAAGAAATTCAAAGAAAATGAAACACAAAGGAATAAGCTATCTGAAACACTACAGCCTGCAACCACAAAGAGTTATACTGCCAGAAAGTAGGGAGGCATTATAAGAATGCAAGCTGAAATAGAAATGGAGTCTTTCATGTCTGCCACTGCCACAGCATCCTGGATAGAAATGCTTTTAAGAACCTGTGTACATGCGATGGAAAATGGGAGGACAAGCAAAAAAGAATAGAGATACCCAGCTGAGCTTTACTGGACAAATTATCAGTACAGCAGCAAGCAAAGAGCACACTGACTAAATGAGCTAATCAAAAGAGACTGGATGGATTGTGGAGGCTATTTTGTATTTAAGTTGGGTTTTTTTTAAATACATCAAGGTAGAAAGTAATAGTAGCAAATAATGACATGAATGATTAATGTTTTTATTTGTATTATAGCGGCATTCTATGACACCAACTGCGATTTGGGCTGCACTGTAAAAACACATTATATGACTCAATCTCTTTCACAAAGAGCTTAATGATGACCTAAAAATTGCATATAACGTAAGCTCATATTTTTTAATTAGTCACTGGCAAATGAAAGAAAAACTGTAAGACTGGACAATTAAAGAGCAGGAAAATCCTTTTAAAATTTGTTATTAATGCAGAGCAATTGAAAGAATACTTGGAAAGCATGAAGGTATATAAAAAGTCTGACTACTAAGAGAATTTTAACCAGCATGCTTTCAATATCTGTAATGAAACTGTTTTCATTTTTAGTACTAAGAGAATATACTAAAAAGTGGAAGGACTATTGGGAAAAAGGACTGCAGTGTGGAATTTAAAGTCAATCAGATAAGATGGTGATTGTAGTAATCACCATCATATCAATGTAAATTCTACATTTTCTAAAGGAAGAGAGCAACTTTTGAAGTGAATCTGTAATGAGAAAACCAAAATTAATCCAAATCCTTTTTTGAAGAAAGCTCAGAAAGGTTTTTTACTTTTTTTCTTCCTTTTTTGATAATAAAAATTCAGATTCTATCTGTGAAGACACTGATAATGTTAAAACAGATTAAATCATATCCAGAGAGATCAGAGAATGAAAATGAACAAACCTGAAGAGAGGAGACTTTTGTTCAATCTGTTGAGAATGCATTTCCTTTCAGAATTATTTAACTTCAATTTATTGGGGGGGGGGGGGTAATTTATATCAGATACCTACCAGCTATTTGAAAAAAAGCCAGCATACTCTAATACACAACTGAATTACGTCAGTAGGAATGGAGAGAAAACTTAAAGTGACAATCCTGACTTTCCCAAGGAGAGGCACACGACACACAATCTTCTCCCCAAACTTTTGTTTATTCTTAATGAACAGCCCTACTGAATCTAGCCTCATACCCTGTGTCATGAATAAAAGGGCTAAGGAAGCCTAGCAACGAGATAAGCAAGTAAACTGCATAGTTTCATAATTCCAGGTTTCTTTGGTTTTAGGACTTCTTGAAAGATGAGTACCTCTTTGGTTTTTTACATGCAATACAAGAGCATAGGTAAGGAAACAAGCTTACTGGCAGCAGAAGGAAGTGACAGGCACCCTGTATATTGAGCTGTGGAGTGAAAATTAGTTTCTCTCAGTAGCAAGATAAGAAGAATATCTACACAATGACTGGAACCAGACTATGCAGTTCAGGTCATGAGATCATTTTCAAAAAATCAAAGCAGGCAATGGCAGGTGAAGTTGTCATAAAATTCTGGCTGATGGTGCTGTGCACTTGCTTTAGATGGTGCCTAATACCCTGGTTGCTCCAGGTGCCTCCCCACTTCCCTCCCCACCTGTATCAGCATCATGCCATAGTGTGCCTACACAGGAACTGTTAGATTCAGAGCACCATAGCATATCACTCAGATCACAGCTCCTTGCAAAGCTGGGATACCACTCACATACAGATGGCTTTTCCTCTGCCATTACCATGGCTTTCATGGGAAAGGTACACCAGTGACAATGAAAATTGCAGTGCTTTTTCTGACCCTCTCAGAAGTCAGCTTATCGTCCAGGCAAGGTAGGGACTCACTCAGATGCTGTCTCTTTCCTTCTTTGAAAGAATTACTAATGCCACCTTCATCCACACATATGAATCCTTGTATTTTAAAACTTCGTAAGTGGCCAAAACCTACAAGGTTTTGGTCCCTGACCACAATTAGAACTGTACCAAGAAAAAGTTCCCAACATTTTCTTTTTAGTGAGTAGAAAAATCTATTTTACAATTTACAAATACTCCAGCAGTACTCCTGAAGACTGCACCCTGTCACTTACAAATTTTTTTAAACTTTGTAACAGTTTTGCTTTTACTGCTTATTATGATGGCATGATATTTAGTAGATGAAATGGAAAAAAATGGTGTCAGTATGTAGCTTTTCCATAAGGTCCCCTGGAAATATCAGGATAGCCTACTGGTGTATACTGGCCCTGAATACTGAGTGCGGGGGATTGCTACACTGGATTGCCACTGGCTTGCCTAATGCCAACAGTAGGGTTGTCACTTAGCCGTTGTGAATGCAATTCAGGATGGCAACCTTTAAACACGTCTAAGTGATTTAGGGGGTCTACGTTCTGCTGTCAGAAATTGCTTACTGAGAGTCAATGAGCTAATAACTGCTTGCCAAGGTAGGGTGAGAACCTGCAGCACATCTCTTCTCCCTCATGCCAGCTAATACACAAAGGGATCCCAGGGTTGCTGGGAACTAGCTTCCCTTTCCAGCAAGGAGGTAAGGACACTTCTGTGATTAGTTACACTGGAATAAATGACTCTGCAGGTTTACACTCCAGCTTGCCCTGTAGGTTGAACCATGTGTCTATCCACACCTTCAGACCCGCATTTTGACACTCAGACCTTTTACACAAGTTCTAAGACACTGATGGCTATCTGTAATCAACTGCCATGTCCTACAAAGTACAGGGGAAGGGCTTCACACTTGGGAATATATATATATAAGGCCACTGCCTTACCTAGCTGCTATATCCTAGATGGGGATGTGCCATAGATGCAACTGTTCTCTCTGTTCAGTGTGGTGTTACAGGAGGCAGGGAGACTTCTCCCTCCAGCTGGCATAATTCTGGATCAGGTGCCTAAAAGCCATCTGTCAAACGCCCTAAGGAAGGTCAGTACTACCTTTCACAGCCCCAGACCTCACCAATTAGAGCACACTTGGAAGGAAGGAGCCTTAAGTTCTCTAGTTCTCTCCCTTCCCTGACATTCAGGGTATTTAAACATATCTTTCCAAAAGATCATGCTGATCACTAGACACTGAAATTCCCTGAAGGTCAAGGAGAGAATGGAATTGAAGGCCACCATGTGACAAGGAAGTAATCTGGCCAGGGGCTCCATGATAAAAATCCTCCCACTCTTCCCCCCTAAGCATACAAGAGACTGATTCATAGACCCTGATGGAGACCTGGTGCCTAAGTCCCTTGAAGATTCATCCATTAGTAAAATTGACAAAAATGACCAAATACATGGGTGTCATAAACTTCTCAGTACCCAGCCATGGGGCACTTCTTTTCATTACACTGTCTATCTACTTGCATACTGGGACACTTCCACCCCCTTTTGTGTCTGACTCTTGAGATGTCAAATTAATATTTGAATATGGGATTTTGGATCTTCACTCACCTGTAGATACTTCTGAAAATATTGCCAAGGGACAATGCACTAAATAGTCTGAAACCTCAATAGGATGAAGTAGATGAAGTTTACAGTACATGGAGAAGAAAGTCAAAGGAGAGAATTGCAGCTTTGGTGTAGTCTAAAAAACATCCCAATGCAGATGTCTCTAGGGTGTCCATTTTTCTTAAACATGAAGATCAACATCTATAAGCCTTAGGCTGAAAAGGTGTTTTGGGAGGAAATGAAACGCAGATGCGTGGAAAGTCAGGGAGCAGTGTCACATGTAACTGTGCTGTGGGAGCAGAGTGGAGGAATTTAGAAATCAAACTGCAAAGACAGAACTATTCAAAATCCTGGAAAACAGTCCATATTTTAAGCACAGATTTGAATCTAGAAAAACTAAGTAATTTAATAAAAAAGAAGGAAATGGACATTTTTGTCTCTTTATCCCTTAAATAACTGAAAAAGCACCACAACAAGGCTAAGACTCCCTGTAGAACTTAAATCAGGGGCTATAAATTGGTGATGTGACAGCAGTAATACACTTTATTTCACAGATTATCCTGGCACAAGTATCTTGGTCAGGTAATTAATTCATGTGCTGAACACTTGACCCAAATTTTTAGGGGTAATCCGCTTGGTAATCTTCTAAATACCTCCAGGCAGAAATTTGTAGCAGGGATTTCAATATCTGTACTTCTTTAGTAGTTGGGCCATAAGCTGAAATGTTCTGGCCACACTAATCCTCATTAATAAGAAAGTATTTTATACTGAGACCCACATGGACAGTGCGTATGTTCCAGGTGAGTGCACTTGGAGCACATTTTCTTAACATATTTCTTCTTCACTCCCCGTAACATTCACTGTTACAATGCTGGCATTTTTATCTAACTCCAAGGTCTTCCCTTATGCTACATCCTTCTGTATCAAGACTACACACAGTAAATTGGATTAATCTGCTCTGAACAAGGCATGTAAGAAGTTGGACATCTGGTTCTGAATGAGGACCCCTGCGAATCCTCTATGGGCAGCAGAGAAAAAAGGCACCTCCAAGGGATGATTCATCACACTGGAAGAGCACCATGAGATCGGTCTGATGACTCATTCCCTGGAGATGCTTATTTTTCTCTGCAGACTGCAAAGAAAGCCCAGAATGGTCAGCTCAGAGTTGGACATCTTAACCTAGTTCATGACAGAGGAATGCCACATAGTATTTTAAAAATACTGTAATATGTATGTCAAATGGCCACAGAGCTGCAGCATTACACTAGACTTTTGGGTCCTTACTGCAGAACAGCAGGTATTTTTTTGCCGTGCTGCAGAATTTAATAGACCACACACAACTATTTTGGACATCTAGTGTTTTCAAATTCTTCTTCCTAAAGCAAGTGACATATTGTAACCAATTATACAGGGCTGTGGGAAAAAATGGAGGATGCATGAAAAACATTCCTCGGTTCAATTCAAATACAGGAAAATTCTTGAAAAAGGGAAGCTCATTTCTCATTCTCCATGTTTAGCAATCTTAGGCATATACAAGTGTAAAGCAAAACCATCATCCGTTTGTAGCAAGTTTGCAGACAATTTTAATAAAACACATTAATGCTAATAATGGCCGATGTTTATGATGTTTATAAAATAACCAATGCGGAGCATCTGGAGAGCTCATAAAATTTGTTCTTGTAAAATCCACAGAGTGTAACAACTTTCCCTGAGCTTGTTTTTTTGCTGACCTTGTCCTTCTAGGCCAGATCTGTCAGAAACATTCTTCCAGGCATTGCTGTGACTGTGGCACTCTGAAATTCATGTTTTTAAGCCAGACCTATTTCTGTTAAGTTCAGCATTCAGCACATTACAGGAACAAACCAGATAGCCAAAACTGCAAGTTTCCACCTGAAACTACAGGGATCTCTATTTCCAAGTGACAGATGTTCTACAACAGTTGGTGACAAACGGGCTAATTTAGACTGATTTAACTAAAGTTCAGCCTGCTGACAATGGGGGATTTTTTTTAATGCAGCTGAAGAAGGCATTTCCAAATGCTGGGGCTGGCTGTTGCACACAAAAAAACAGAGGCCTTGGTGTGAACTGAACAGCATGGTCATGCGTGGTGCCTGCGCCTCTGCTCCTTGCACTGCCTTTTAGATGCTGAGATGGAAGATGACATTGCCTAGCAAATTACCAAGGGAATTAGCTGGTCTTTAAAATTTACTCACTGAACATATGTCCTCAGAAATCAAATGCCTTTGGCCCAGAATCCTTCTTTTAAATTCAGGCATCAAAACTCTTAAATTACAAGGACATGTGCCCTGGGGTGAACTGGTCTTCTGAGATGCTGAGTTCTCCATCAGATATGCAAGAAGCTTCTAGGGGCTGCTCTCAACCCAGGCAAGTCCATCCAAGCTTCTGCCTTTAGCCGTAACTTCTGAAGGAAGATCACTGAGGGACCAGAAAAATACTGCAGAAAAACTTTTAGGGCTTTTTTTTTTTTTTATGTAAAGATTTGGGGTGTGATTCAGAAATTACATTGTAACAACGGCATTGTTCTGAATCTAGTAAATTGTCTTGGTTTTTGTTTTTAACTTGCATATGAGAGCTGGCTTCACGCTCCACCCTTCTGAGTATCACAAAGCCTCTTGCTTGAGCAGCCATGAGTAGACATGTTAAAATCCAGCAACAATTAAATTGGTTTTCTTTCTTCTTTCTTCTTGTCTTCTATTTTTTTCTTTCTCTTTTGTCTCTTCTCTTCTCTTCTCTTCTCTCCTCTCCTCTCCTCTCCTCTCCTCTCCTCTCCTCTCCTCTCCTCTCCTCTCC
>JANZLQ010000008.1:28492481-28517428 GCA_026212715.1 Elanus axillaris
TCCTCTCCTTTTTTCTTATTTCTCTCCTCCTCTCTTGTCTTCCTTCCTTTTGAAGAACAATTCTAGTCAAGTATCCCCATTATTGTTTTATGGGGAACCTCATTAAGGTAATTTCATTGATTATATATCTGTACTAAGGAAATAGCTGCCAGCACTAAATATTTAAGGCAGTTTATCTGCCAAATTAATACTGGCATTGTATCAGCCAAGCAGTCCTGATACCAGCAGCAGTACAGTGTATTCTCCTACTGTGGGGGTGGCCTGTACGCCGTGAAAATATCCCTAAAAGTTGTTGAATTCTTCTTCCTTTTACCTAAACCCAGGCTATAAATATAACCTAATTGTCCTCTATTCTGTAATTGGCCTAGTTAACTAGCTGCAACACACAGCCATATCACTTCTCTCCACAAAAGCATGATCTTTGCTGAGAGCAGGGAGGCTTCTGTCTGGTCCGTTCCTGAAGTGTTATGTCTACACAGCAGTAGACATTATGCACAGAGCACATCTTCGTCTATTAATAAAAAAACTACTGAAACTTTGCTCACCTTGAGAAATAAGCCCTTAGGAATGGTCCTTGTTCCTCCAAATTGCCATAGAGTATGGAATAGGATATGAAGTAGAATATGACTGCATTGCAACTACTTACCCCCAAACAAACAAACAACATGATAAAAAAACCACTACCACCACCACCACCATCACTACAAGAAGACCGGACAAAAAGGAGTTACTTACATTGAGTGAGGATCCCCGTTAAGGCATTTTTGAAACTCTCCTTGGCTTGCTCCATTTCTTGCTCATGAGCGGCCTTTTCATTCATGAGACGGCGGACATGGCTGTTGGCTGACTGCACCATCGAATAAAACTGGTTTGCAGAGCGACGATTCACCTCACCTCGCTCAATCCAGGTAAGCAGCACTGCGATGGCCTCTGAAAACTTGCTATCATCTAGAACAATCAAAGCACAGGTTTTAAATTGCAGGCATAAATACCCTGCCGAGAAGACATTTTCTGCTCTGTGTCACATTAAAATCACCATAAATCCTGCTTGCAGTATATCATTTCAGGCAGCTTTGGGGTCCTCTGTTCTATCAGATGTAGGAAGCCAATACTGCCATGTGAAGGTACATAAATCTTCCTTCAAGACTTGTCTTCTGCTTATTTTAATAGTTTTCTCACAAAAAAAAGCACCCCCACCCTTCCCTGTGGCCTGATTCTTTGCTTTCACAATATCTCCCTTAAGAAGTTGAGTGATATGGAATGACCTTACAGCAGGAGTGAGGAGACCTCTGTGTTACTGGACCCACTGAGGAAATGAAACATCTCCGTGTTAATCTGTTGGGCTGAAAGCTCAGTCTTGGAGCTTGGGCTCAGCCGTACTTTTGTCAACAGATTTCACTAACATCACATCCTTAATTAATGAACAATGACGAGGCTGAACAATTCCTCCTCAAAGCACTGATTAATTACAAGGAACTGCTTTGAACAGATGATGCATCTGTATTTCTTTTGTGTTATTTGTTTGTGTTTGGTTTTACTTTTTTTGTTTGTTTGTTTGAAGATTCCAGATGAATCCAGGCAAACACCTGGATTACAGCTTTATGTTTACCATTCAGGTAACTAAAGTTATATTTCTCTGCAGAATGATCACCAAAACTGGTGGCTAGATTTTGTGCACTCCCTCCCCAAGTAATCTTCTTTCCTCTGATAGTGCTCTCAGCTTCCTCAGAAGGCTCTTAGCGCGACATCCATTACAGTTCTGGCTTCATCAGGATTAAGAGGACACATTTCTTTTTAAGTCCTTTTAGGCTGAACTGCAAGAAAATGTTATTACAACAAAGTGTCTTCCTGTGGAACCATTTTTGTGCAATTCTATCTCATTTTTTCCCCAGGATATTATTCTGTAAAACTTTCAGTTCCCAGCAAATCATTTTAAACATCTCATCTAGTCTTTGTTGGATAGATTTCATTATATATATGTTTTAGATGGTATGTATACCTTTCTACAGGAGAAGGTATGCAGTTATGGTGGGGAGTAGTACAGTTATAACCAAAAGATGCCTAAAATGAAAATTGGAAAATATTAAACCCAACCAACTGTGTTACAGGACACAGAAATGTGGGACATAGTTTGTAAGACTCTGCCTTCCATGTACAAAGTATAATGAAATACTAATTCTTAAGTGATGATTTGGGCTTTTATTCTGAACCACTAATCACTTCCCTAAAAGGCCAGGAGCCTAAAGCACAGAGAGGACTAGCAACATGCTCTGCACACGCAGTCTGTGAAGAATAGATTTTACATTGCCTGATCTTTAGCATCTTATTAACTGAAATGTGCTTTCAACTACAGCAATAGAATTTGCTCTGCACAGATGGAGAGGCATGTTGACCTAAGATCCCTGAAAAAAATGTGCAAAATAAGAGCATCGTAACACCCTCCACTTTGTATGATGATGTATTTATTTTGACTTTACATTAACATGTGATTCATCATCATCATTCATTAAGTAATGGTCTGTGGGGAGGAAGAGTCAGATGGGATCTTTTCTTTCCATATTGTCCCCTTGGATTAGACTCCAATTCCAAGCTTTCCTGGATATGTATGTGGCAGGTATGTATTAAGTGGCTCTGATGAGTGAGGTTGGCTGAATATGGACCTCAGAAAAGCCAAATGTAAACAAGACTCATGCAAAGCCTCTTCATTACAAGAAAACACTAAGATAAAGCTCTCCAAATGGCTCTGGCAAAATCTTTGGCCTGCTGAAATGCATGGGAGCTGGATGTCATGGATCCAATACAGCCAAGAACTCATCCCTGGAACATTATGTTTATTATAATTACAGTAGTCAATAAGAATAACCTGTAATGGCTTCTGGCAACGTTATCATGCAATTTCCAACAGTCTGTACAGTCAGGTCACCCTGTGGATGGCACTAGCCTGTTAACACCAAGCATACAGCTGATTGTGAGTAGAGAGTAACTACAACTGAATATTCCTCTTTTTTCCATGCAGACATCATTATCTGTATCATCACATATAATTTATCACCCAACACTGAAGCACCGTTTAGAGTAAATTATCCCATTCAATCTAGGTCAAGACATGAACAACAAAGTTGGGAGAAATCATACACAGAAGCACATCTGAAGAGGTACTCCGTGACCTGTGAGGAAACAGTGCAGAACTGAGCAAAAATGTTTCACGGAGATGCATGAGGAAAATCAGTTGCACAGAAACATTCTCCCCTTTTCTTGCTTTAATCTCTCACCAGTACATGTCTGTGTGCTGTTTTGCTATAGAGTCTATATTAAATTAAAACACTTCTCTCCTTGTTTTGTTTTTATTGGGCACAGTTGGTGTCTGTAAGGGATGTTCATACATACCATCAACATACCATCCTTCTGCCACATAGATTCAACCCATTTAAAAGGATGTGCTAAAAACCTGTTTTCAACAATACTTCCAGTTAGCTGCAGAGGTCTGTGGGCCTGTTACAGTTAATTCATGGCTCTGCACTAGCAGGAAAAAAATCCTTCCATTAGTAAACATCAGCATCTTCATTGATTACATAATTAGAAGATACATTTAAAAATGCTGGAGGGTAATATGCACAACAGGAGCACATTAAATAATAAAATCTTTTCTCTACTGTTTTAAAATTTCCTTATTTCACCTTCATCTCTAACTTTTACATTCTTGAGTTGACTACTCAGTGACTGGCATAAGGTAACTCACCGTGAATTAATTTTCTTCATCCAGAAGGCAGTGACTCTTTCTGAGTAATTAGAGGTTCACTTAGAAAATCAGATTTTTATACCGATTGTTCATTTATTTTTTATTTAGCAGATAAATAGTAGAAGAAATGCAGCAATGGAATATAATTTAAGCAGAGCATGAACTGCCTTATGATTGCAGCCATTCATTAAAAAAATAAAACAAACCTCCTAATTCTGTTCAAAATTATTCCCTTGCGGTAGGATGCACATAAATATACACTGTTTAAAAACACAGTCTTAAAATAAATTCCTTTATATAAGACATGCTCCCATATGTAATTGTTCTTTTAAAACGAGCACATGACAAATTATTTCTCACACTTAAATCTTTTTTTCTACTCCAAGTTACAGCATGTTTTAAGCAAATAAAGTAGGATTTGTCTCCTTTATCTCAACACTGGATTTAGTAACTCCAGGGTCCTGGTACAGGCAATGGAAAGAGATGGACATTTGTCAGACAGACTTCATCAGTCCTGTCTTGGGTATCTATTTGAGGGTGAGGTGAACTGTGCCCCAGAAGTGCCTGCTTCTCTCAGCTGGCTGTAAAGGGAGTCTGGGGTGACCCTTGCTCATATACAGACATCTCTGCAACAGATATCTACATTTGGTCAGAGTAATCCCAACCGTTACACATGTGCACCAGTTACAGAACAGCAACTCAGCATTTGTGTACCTGTGTTGTGTTTTCAGTCATATCGCAAGCTGTGATGCATGCTATGTTGTTTTAGTATTATCCGTCTATTGAGGATGGTTTGCCGGGTGTCTGTCAGTAGAGATTTCCAGGTGATGCTAGACTCAATCACAGGCCATTAGAGATAAGATATTTCAAATTCCTCTTATAACTGAAGATATTTGGCATTTAAATCCTAGCTCACAACTCAGATGAAATGGAATATAAGGAAAAGAAAATGCATCCCTAGAGCTGCCTGGGAAAATGTCAATGGAGATATTTCTATGAAAAAGAAAGGAATAATTGTTGACAAATGTTTTGCATTTTACTGCTTGTAATTTGACCACCTCTAAGCAACCCCAACTGGAATAAACTTTTTAATAGAAAAAGCTATGACAAGAACTGCTACAAAATCATATACTGGGAAAAAGTGTTGGAAACAGAGATTTTACTTTCCACTTAGGGAGTTTCCCTGGTGTAACCTAGGACAGAATTCAGCTCAGTCTGAAAAGTTGTGACTATTTATCTTTCAATGTTAAGCACCTCCATAAGGTGCTTTCACAACTTGGGTGACGGTGTCTAAGGCCTTAGGCATTAGAAAGGAGACAGACTAATCCATCACTCTGAAGCCAAGTAGGTGTCAGTCTCTCCTCCTAAGTAACATGCGGTAAGACGAGGAAATGGTCTCAAGTTGCACCAGGGGAGGTTTAGATTGGATATTAGGAAAAATTCATTCACCAAAAGGGTTGTCAGGCATTGGAACAGGCTGACCAGGGAAGTGGTGGAGTCACCATCCCTGGAGGTATTTAAAGAACATGTAGACGTGGTGCTTAGGGACACGGTTTAGTGGTGGACTTGGCAGTGTTAGGTTAATGGTTGAAGTCAGTGATCTTAAAGGTCTTTTCCAACCTAAACGATTTTTTGATTCTGTGATTCTATGACTCATTACTATCATTTTTACATTTATAGATGTATTGCAAATATAGCTGTATTTCTGTATTTTGAGAATGACATTGTATGCTGGACTTCTAGCTAGGACAAGATCAAACACTGGGCTACAGTTGCTTTTAGCCTTATTAGTATCTTCCCAACCCTGGGCTTTCTCAAATGTTTGAAAAGTATCTGAGATAATGCACACAACACTTGCAGCCTGTCTAAATCACAGCAATCCTTCTGTGTTGTCTTATGGGCTATCGTGGTGTCCAGAGTCAGCACGTACTATCTCTTGTCCCTGATCTCGCTCCTCTAATGCAATCTCCTAGGCTTGCAAGGAGATGCTGAAAAGACAGAGCTGGGGTTTTTTATCCTAACAACTACACCTAGAAAGCTCCTGTGCTGGCTGCATATGTTTTGGGTTGCATTAATGATCTCATTTTTCTCTGGCCCTTCTGTAAGATGGGAAGGGGCAGGTGTGCCCTTATGCTAGGCTCTACCCTGACCAGTAGAAATCCAGTTAAAACACTCCTTGAAGGTATTCTTTTGAGCACTGAGAATGACTGTGCTACAGGGCATGTAGAGAAGGGACAAGAGTCATGGGATATGGCTCATGTCTTTGCCTCTGACTGACAGCCTGTCCTCTGTCAGCTGTAGCTGTGCCATAGGAAGATGCCTCATCCCCACCTGCTCAGCACTACACCTTTGCTCATGGTTACACTGCCCCCAGGTCTGCCTGGAGTTGCTCGGACGATCCCACTCCAGTTCCAGTTTTTTCAAGCTGGGCCCAGTCCTGTTATTACAGGAAAGTGGAAGAGGCCACGTCTTCACTCCATATAACTGCAGCCAGGGGATGTATGGCCAAGGTTACTGTTAATCTGACTTCTGATTTGATAATTTATTAGACTATAACTAAGATTTCTAAACTGCAAACACTGAATTCAATATGAAGAAAAATAATACACCACAGTGGGTGACTACGGTCAGGTAAAAGGTTTACTAACCTCTCTCATCAGCAAGTTCAGCCCAGCTCCCCTGTGCATCGGGAACAATTTGCACATGCCACTTTTGGTGTCACAATGACAACCTATTTTCCTCTTGGCTTAAGAGCTTCTCCTGCACAGAGTGCCTGCCACTGACCTAGAAACACAACTCTTCATTCTACTACCCTCACCTTCTTTTTCCCTGCTCAAATACCTTATATAATTGTGCCATGCAACACACACATCACTCTGGTGCTTTTGGGATTAATAACATTTTTAACCCAGTGGCACTGCATAATAAGTGAGAATCAAGGAATACAAATTCTTACTGCCAAAGGGTTCTTTTAGAAAATGATTAATATCCACCTTACTATTTCTTAAATAGCCTTAACTGTATGCTATAACCAAGAAACTTTACTAGTTATGTAATAAATGACTAGCTGAAACTGGATTTGATAAAAATATGCATACACATTTACTAAAAGGTATCTTATAGGTACTCTCTCCCCCCTGTATCATCAAACTCTTTCTTCCAGATTAAATCACACAAGATTCTTCCAGAGGTGGGTGTTACATGAGACACAGAAATCCATTATCTTATCCTGCTGATGCCATTATTTCCAATAAAAAGTAATTATGAGGGTATTGAGTTTCCTCCCTATTTTTCAAAATCACACCACAAACTTTCAGATCAGTGAGCTGTGATTTCCCAGTTCATGGTAATTAACTTGAGTCATTTTGCAGTGGGGTACATTTAATCAAGTGGGTTTATATTAAAACCTTAAAATTTGCATTGATACAATACAGATTAGGTGAGGGAGGACACTTTTAGCAATAACACTTAACAGCGAGCGTACTTCTTCCAGGTTGTCAGAGGGAGATGCCCAAGGAATTGGGTTACCAGGCTGCTGATAGCTGAACCCACCTTACGCTTTTCTGCCCAGCAGACAAAAGTGCCCTCGCACTGTGCCTGTTCACAGCCCCTCTGCAAGGCTCTCAGAGCCAGATGTATTGTGTCACAGCAGATGTCAGCAGCATATGGAAGAAGGAAGGAGAAAATGATGATCTAAAAATGTGAAGGGTGAGTGAACAGATTTGATGCTAAAGCATCGAAACAGGTCTGTGGTAGAGTTGTGTCCTGATATACTACTAATAAAAAAAAGGTTATGCTAAAAAAAAAAGGTCTGGAGTCTTTCAGCAGCAATTAAACCTCGCATTCACTGGGTTTGTTCAGAGGATCTCAGCTTTGCCTCCCCTTCTGATGTAGCCCTGCACTGAGTTTGATCTTTTCTGTGTGAGACTTGCCCCTCTGTATAACTGCACTGCTTCTGCTGCGCTCCACAAGCCTGGCTCTCAAGTGCAGAGTGATAATGAAAGCAGTGTGGTTTTCTTCTCACTGAAATATCCTATTTCCCAAGCAATTAAATGTTGTTTATACTTCAAATGATGTGCAAGGGTTGAGATCGTCAGGCTTGATGTTACCTGAATCTTGCACAAGATGCATCCCCGGTTAGTTCATTCTACTGTAACTGCCATCTATTTATTTAAATTTCCAATCTGTTCTCTCTTCAGGGGATAATACAGTGCCTGGCAAAAAAGCAGTTTCTCAATTTTTCAAATTATATTTTTTAAAATGGAAAACCACATGAACAACTTCCCTGTGCTCAGAAAGAAACACTATATTTAAAAGTGAGGTAAATTCCAGGGTATTGTGCAAAACTTGCAGATATTATGTGTCCTTTGCTCAAAATATTTTAAAACACAGATATTCAGATATAAAGAGATGTCTTTGTTAGGTGGTGAAACTATTTAGCTACCTGCAGCAAATAAGACAGCTGTAGTATTTTAAAGGAGCTTATTTGCAAGAAGTGATTTCTGAATATGATACCATTAGGTACAGATATGCTTGAATTAAGAAAACCACGATGTTCGAAATTCTGCTTTGAAACGCAAATGTCATAAGCACAGATTAAAATGTTTTGTTCCAACGCACCTGACAACGCGTTCCACTTAAGGATAAAAGGTTCAGCCTATCTCCAGTTGTGTGATATTCTGGCCACCACATCACTCAACTGTTTATAAAGCACCCAGGAAAACAGATGTCAGAGTATGCAAATTTGATCCTAAATATCTACCAACACATCTCACTGTGCAGTAATAATGCATCTGATTTAATACTGAGGAATTAAAATCTCAAAGACACACACCAAACAAAATGCTGCAATGAACTGGAAGATAAGAAGCTCAAGTTTTTGTAATGTAATAGCAGAAGACACGATATTCTGCTGGTTTTGTCAGAGCAAGAACTCAGGGTCTATTCTCAAAGGCTATTTAAGGAGGCAAATCACATTTACACTTCACTGTAAAAGATCCTGGTTTCCCAGAATTCACATCTATGAATTTATTGAGATATTTCCTCAAGGAAACACAGATTTTTACCTAAGGCAGGAGGATGTCAGAAAGGAGGCCAGAAGTTTCATTCACCTGAGTTATGCTTAGCTATTACCTTATTCCATGGCAATCAGACAATGGTTTGATGAAACTATTTGCAATGTCATGACAAATCTTGGAATATTTGGATCAAAAAGTAGATTTGAAGACTACCTTTTGAAAAAGTGATATTTTTTCAAAACCCAAACAAAAATAACTTGTCATGCAAAATGAAATAGTGATTTTATTTTCCCAACCAGCTTGCAAATGTAAAATGTGTGGTACAAACCTAAAACTGATCAGAATAGCCCTGGTATGAGAAGGAGCTCGTGTTCTTCCCCATGTTACCCATTGAGTTTGAATGCTGGAGCTCATTTCGTTCTGATAATCCAGGCTCAGGTCTCTCATGCCTTCTATGTGCTGGACTCATGAAGAGTGGGAAGCTGTCAGCAGAGTGCATGGTAGTGCATAAAACAAATTTAAATCAAATATTTTGTGACAAGTCATCTTTCTAATGCAGGAAATCTCCTCTTTTGTGAACCATCATCTCCTTGGCTTCTCCTTTTGGCTCTGGCTGTGACCAGCAGAGATCACTAGCAAATTATCAATGCAGAGCAGCTCAAAAATGTTTAATCAATGAGAGTTAGTAGTGTAGGCCAATATGTTTTTAGAGCTACAGGCTCAAATCCATGAGACCTACACCAAATATACTGGCAATATGTCACTGCCACATAGTGAAAAGTGGCACTAACAATGCACAATATGTGTATAGGGAGAGGAACAACATCATAGGCACTTAGAGAAAAGTGAATACCCTCTTGGCAAACAACATGAAAGGTGCAGAAAGAAATGTCCACACTGCCAACAAGGAAAAAGTTATGAAGGATTTCATTTGCATGACCCTGAAGACCTTAATGGAGAAAAAGAAAAAAGGAAAAGGGAAAATAGGAAAAGGGAATAAAAGGAAAGGGAAAGGGGAAAGGAAAGGGAAAAGGAAAGGAAAAGGAAAAGGAAAAAAGGAGGAAGATACCCATAAAACAGCACTCTGCCACAGTCTAAAATGGAAATTAGTGAAAAATTGCAATGGTCCACAGTTTGATGGGTTTCCCTTATTTCTGCATAAATCAAGCATTCAAATCAAGTTCTCTGCAGATGTGAAGGGATTTGGGATAGTCCACAGAGAGCAGGGAATGGAGAGCAAGTCATAAACCCTCATGCTTTTGCAGGTATGCATGGCTTCCTATGCAGTGAATTCCCATTCCCAGTCACCAGGCAGTACATTTTGAGAAACCATTTCTTTTTTTCTACAAAGCGCCATACCAGTAGAGAATACCTGGCTGAAATTTCATAATGAACTTTTGTTTCCAACTGGCATAAAAGATCCTCTATACTCTCTCATCTACTCTCCTCTATGGCAGTTATTGCTGTACCAGGTGACTTTGGCACATGAGAGGAATAGGAATATGCTGACAACACTGGGGCGAGAGTTGCCAGCCAAGTCTGGTACACAAAACCAATGATTTCTTTAAGTCTTATGCTGCAGTTTGCAGAAGGTGAAAAGAGATATTGCCACCTCTGTTATAGACTCAATAAATATCTAGACCACAGCAAGGGACTGGCTGATGAGCCTCGTTCATCTCTGTTCACCATCAGATTTCCTTGCTGTCAGGAGATTCCAAGGATATTTTGACAACAAAAGTTGCTTGGACTCAGACCAAGTTGTCTACATCTGTGACTGCAAAGCAGTATCTTGGGATGACAGATGTTTAGCTACTTTGGCTTGCTTTTCCGCTCGTGTTGCTCAGTGAACTTCTGGAAGCACTGCAGGAGATGAAACCTGCACGTTGGGCACCTGCAACTCTGTCTCATGAGCTGGCAACAGAGCTCCGGAGTCTTTTGAAGTGGGTACCATGGGGAGGTCATGACTTTCCTTAAGAAAACAACTGCAAAGCATCTGCTCAAAACCCAATCTTTTGAGCTAAATCCTGCCAAAGGCAGATATATTTTGATCCTTCTTTTCTTTAGCATGAATTGTCCTGGCTTTTGCAGCAATGAAAATCTGGTAATACCCAAAGACCTGAGATTTTGACCCCAGGTTTTATATATGAGTATGTGTGTGTGTGTGTGTACATATATCTATCTTCTGTTAGCTTCACTGACATCCACATTTAAATTGTGAATGTATGATGACATGAACTGCCTTTTGCCAGGGTTAAAGAAGTTTCTTTAGTTTTGCTTTAATTCTGTTTTTAGGATGTTACAAAGGGCTTATGTGGTGAATCCATGTTGCCCAAGGGAGGCCATAATATTCTACTGCACTACCCTACAGATGCTGGCTATGGTGCCATAGGAAAGGTAAAGCAGACCAGTATAATGATCAAACCCTACCTCTGCTTTCTAGAGTACCTAGTACAGGAGACAGCTCATGACCAGTGAGAAAAGAGGGGGCTTCTTTGCATTCTCCACCCCCAAAAATCTATACAGAACTAAGGCTGGTGCCATTAATCTTGCCACAAGGCAATTGCTAATTAGCAAAGATTTTTAAAATTGCAGTATGTTCTTTTGCTGGATTTCCATGATTTTTTTAACCAATAAAAAATAAACTTACAATTTTGGTTTCTTGATTTATTATATTTAATTCTGTATGTTTCTGAAAGTTTATCTTTATTTCCAGATAAATAGTTGTGTATGTGGCATTGGACTATATCGTGCTCAATATTTCTATATTAAACTTGTGCATATATGCTAAGCTCTTGTCAAATGTCCCTCAGGAGAATCAAAAACCTGGGTGCTTAGAATAAGTTTTAATTAAGTATGGAAACTTCCAAGAATGAAAAGAAAAACCCTTCTAAATACAGATATCTTAAACATCTTGCAAAAAACCAAGCAATGCCCCAAGCCCGAAGCAATGGCTAGCCATACGGAAGAAATTGTCCAGACTTTTTGCATTTTCTGGCTTAGTTCAGGAAACCTCTAGGCTTTACTACACAAAGCAAAACTTCCCTATAAAAGATTAATTTCTAAAATATTAAACTGAAAACAGATTCTGGGAACAGATGGATCTAAAACTCTGTATTGTATTGTATAACCTCTACAGGAGCTGGACTGGAAGCTAGATAAGAATTAAAAAATCTTGTATTTGAGCCTCTTTCCTCCTCTCCTGGTCTATCAATCCATCTGGGTTATTTTACCAATATCACAGTTACTTAATGAGTTATTAATTAGAGGAGTATATGTGGTGAGAATATCAGTCAGCCAAACCAATAATAGACTGAGGTAACAGTGACAACAGCGACCAATGCAGTACTCAAAGAGACAGTAGGGTGCATCTCTGCTCCATACTCCAAGGATGCAACACTTTGCACTGTCTTTCTTTGGCTTTCCAAACATGTTTCATAGTTAAAACAGAGGCCAGTGTGTTGACAGCTAGACAGCCTAAGTCTAATCTGGATAATTCTGAAACAGTGGCAAGAATCACAGTTTCTTGTGACCTGGCACACAATAAAGTAACGTGCTTGGCCACCACGTGGGGAAAGAATGCCAAACACAATTGCTAAACACCTAATGAAAACATATACAACTCTAAGGAGTATAAGGAGTTGTTTGTTGATTTTTTTAAATTTCATTACCACAAATAATTTTATTTCTTTCCTTCTTACTTTCTAAGTTAACTATTAAAATCAGGAATCCTCAAGCTGCACCCTTGAAAAATATAAACTCAGTAAGTGTACCTAGAAAAAAAACCAAGCAAGCAAACACATACCAAAACAAGACACTATCTTGCACAAGTGATTATAACCCTAAAGAGGGAATGAAGGAATGGATGGTGTGTGTCAGAGATAAGTTGTACCACTGCATCTGAGGGGCACATTAAAATGCAGCTCATGAGGGCAATTTAAACACCAGGAATTGTGACCGTCACATGCATGTAACGTAGTAACATGTAAGTCAAGGAATAATGACATTTGAAGAATCGGGCCTTTAATATGAAGGCTGTTTGTATGAGAGAATTTCCAAGGTAGATGATGACAGCAACAGAACAGAAGAAAACCCCACTGTAGTATTCTACAGGTTATGTTTTAGCTGTTAAAGCACAGGTAGATGGACAGACATTCCACATTCCTAGCAGGTGGGTGAGTATCATTACTATTGGCATAGAAATGGCAGAGAAATGGGGAAAAGCTAAAAGGGCAAGTAATAAAATACATCGGACAGAAATCAGGTCCCCTCCTCTGACTTCTGGATGGCTCCTGCTCTTAAGGAATAATACACTGAAAAGTATCAAATGCTGCTTACCTTTCAATTTCTCAGCCAGCAAAGCAGCTTCGTGTTCAGAATAATGCATTATTGCCGGAGGAGAAGGAGGGCGCAGTCTGTCTTCTTCCATTTTGCGTCTGTGGCGTTCTTCTCTGGCCAGCATTCTTTGTTTGCATTCCCATTCATAAAAGTCATCTCTTGCCTGAGCAAAATCAACATGAAGGCGACCTGAATCCTTTTTGTCTGTGCTAGATCCTAATCTCATGCGGTAACCTGAAATCAACAAGCAGAACTAACTGTTGGAGCACTTCTTTGCTTATTTATTTTTTTTTCCCTCTCAAGTGCAGCTAAGTAAAAATGTACATTAACAGATTCCCACATATCTATGCATGATCTTTTGATCATTGTGTTCTCATCAGGAAGTTGAACATTCATGCACTCATTTTTCCTCACAATTTTCTGCATTACCTATCAACATAGTAGATGAGCTGAAAAGTCGATCCAAAGGTACAGAATCTACATTCCTGTTTAGAAATCTCCCAAAATATGTATTTTTTCTACTTGATAATCTCAAACTTTTTAAGTGCAAAGGCCAGCTAAACAAAAAAAAAAAAAAAACAACTACTAAAAAAGAATCTGGTTTGGTCTGAATGTAGAGTCCTTCTTCCCCTGATCCCCTTGAGACCATGTACAGTTAGTTTAGTGCCTTTCTCCAGCCTGGCAAAAGAATTGGAAATATGGGGAAAGGCTGAATTTTATAAAAATCATGACTACCGATGAATGAAAAAATTGTGTTACATAGAGTCCTGTGCCACAAAGAGGGCTGTGTCATAACTGCATTGATGCTAGATCTCAAAATTTTGAGGCTTTACAATTGCAAACACTACTTCCCAGTTCCCCACTGGAAATAATCTTGCAGCAAATATAAACCACCTACAAATGAATTGAGTTCAGCATTCTTTAAATTAATTTTAAAAGTGTGAATGGATTTATTAGACATTTGCAAGACCCCTTTCAGAACAAATAAGGAAACCTATTGTGCCTCATGTTTACCGATGTTCTACATATTCATAACTTGGTCTATGTATCACATGCTAAAGCTAGCAGACTGCAAAGGCTTTAAGTCAGGGGCTACACAGCACTGCAACAGGGCCCTGCTCTGAACTAAAACCCTTGACTGCTGTCAGAGGACAAACAAATCATGCCAAAGCTATAAAAAGAGCTTTTTGTGACCATACTGTGGAAGGACATATGCTGAGCACTTATCTTTTTCAAGTTTTATTTCCAAAGTGAAAGATACTCGCAGAGCAGTTTCTCTAACTTTTAAAATGCCGACTCAAAGAAAGTGTGAGAAAACACTACATAGAAATCTGCAAACAGAGCCTTCAGACACAGGTAAAATTAATCAGTCTGCACAGGGCTAGCTCTAATTTCTCCACACCAACCCGCTGCAGTAGCCTCCAAAGTAGAGCAGCCCAGTAGAGACTTCTCAAATCACAGGAGGCAGTGGAGATGAACTCTGTGCTGAACCGGCACATAGGAGGCTCTTCAGAAACACACACTACTGCAACCACTGCATAATAACTCCAGGGATAGGAAACTCCTGTTCAAAATGGCAGGAAAAATGGTATTTGCTGCTTTTGAGCAGCAATACAAGAGAACCTACCTTTCCGTCTCATGGTTTACTTGTGGTTTGAAGAGCTTCGGCACCTCACCACCACAGTTAAAACTCAGTTTTTAACTCTCTCCAGTGACAGTAAAGCTAAGACTTGTGTAGTAGATTAGGAGCATCTTTTAAAAAAATGTGTATCTAGGCATACTCTGATTTACTGCTGGAAAAACATCCTGCTGTATGAATACAAGGGACTGTCTGTACTAGAGCACATATGAGACAATTGCTTCAAAGACACTAAATATCTGTATATGTAGTGAACCTTCCAATAAAAACCAATCCAGGTGCCTTTTGATTTGAGATTTTCCTTTCAAACATCTTGTGGAGTTCAGCTAAGTAGCCTGTCAGTGAGGAAGAGGTATGACTTTCATTTTCCAGCAGGCAGCCCTTCCAAACTCAAGCTAAGTGTTTCAGAGGTCCTTCAAAGCCAGAAGGCATCAAAAACTTCCATGGAACCTACCAAATCTGGTCTCCAAGGTTCATGAGTTTAGGGTGAAGTAGAGTGGAATATTGCAAGAGAGGCAAATGAGGGGGTTGTTTGTTATTTTAAAGCCCCCTTTATTTTGCTCTGCTTTCTCTTGCCTAGAGGAGTAAACACTACTTTTTCCCCCAGCAGGCAATTTATGGTTATATATGTAGTTCTAGTCACAAGGTGTTGAAGGGAAGAGTTACAGATACACCATATTTTGTGAGAGATAACAGAAGAAGAGTGTGGGGTGACCTTTCAGAGCTGGGCCCTGAACTAATGTGGGGGTAATTATGTGGTTTGATCCACAGAGATGTAGGCACAAAGGGGTCAGCCAAAAGGGGTCAGTGGTGCAGCTACCCTGGTAACCATCACAAATGTTAACAAGCCCCGCCAAGTGCTACTCACCAGCTGCATTCCTCAAACAGTGATTGCCCTGTGCCAAAACGGCATTATCAGCAATGTGAAAGGACACTGCCAAGGTGCCAGGTCTCGTGAACCTAAAATTAGATCTCCTAGTTGGGCTGTAGTTTCCAGGAAGACATAACCTCTGTTCCTCTCCCCCCCCATCTTTCACCTCTGTTGGCTGGAGCACGCTGGGCATAGACAGAGCGAGAAACATGGCACTGAAGGACACAAGACTCTTGTGGACCTCAAAGCTCCACTTAATCTGAATAAAGAACTAATGAAAAGGACTGTGCATCTACAGGTTGCATGTGCACCAGCAAAGTTAAGTTTTATTAAAGTAGCCCTAATTTTTGAAGTAAATGGGGATAATGGAAAAAAAAAACCCAAACCATTGAACAGCATAAACTGCAGTTCAAAACCCAGTACCCTGCATAGCACTGGACAAATGGTTCCCTTTAGTTAACCAGCTTAACTGCTGCCAAATTAACAAATTTTTGAAATTGCCCATAAATCACACTGAAAAAAATCTCACTGCCTGTTTAACTTGTAAGACTGAAGATGGCCAGCCTGCCAGGTGGCTTCCACCAGCACAGAAACCTAGAATAACCTGGGTCAGAAGGGACCTTGGAAGTCATCTAGTCTAATCCCCCTCTCAGAGCAGGGTCAACTTCAAAGTCAGATCAGGTTGCTCTGGGCTTGGTATCTCTGCCTTAACAAAAAAGCAAACACCTCTGGCATGGCTTCTTGCACCCTCCTGAATCAGTCTTTGAGGACACTACAGGACCAATGGCCTTGCCAGTGAAGAACAGACTCCTTGACAGGTTGATATAGCAAGATGCTGTGTAGCAAAGGGTGCACAACTGGGGGGTCCTATTTTGTATATAGGATCCTCAGGCACCCATTTGGGTTGGCAACTTTGAACTGTGGAGCAGCTGGGAAGCTCGCTCTTTTCCAATACTGTGTCTCCTTATTGATGTTCAAGGGCATTTGAATATATGAGAATCACCTGCCATTGCCTCCCCTTCAGGCATGGGCAATAAATTGCCCTTACAGAGCCTTTTCTCCATCTCTTTGCTCAGGACTGTGACTAGCACTAACTGCTTGCCTGGCTTGTAATTTTTAATTTCAGTTCCACACGCAGTGGCAGAAGAAAATACTTTGGGAACTTGCCAAGTTCCTTACTTTAAAGGAGCAGCAACAGGAAAAATTAATGAGGGTGCTAAATAAAAATCAAACACAGTATTTCCACATCACAGGTCTAGCCAAAACTCCATGGCTTGACTTAGTTTTGAGTGTTGCTATATTGGGGACTGGCCAATTCCTGCTCTCTAACTGGGGATCTAGATCAGAGTGTTGACGATGATCAGCAAGAACATAAAATAAAACCAGTACATGGTACTAAATGGAAACCCACAGGGGACAATATCAGCACAGGAAAAATGCATACAGAGGTTTTTGGAGTATAAACAGGTCTGTCTCAAGTCACCTGTTTGTCCTATATTTTCAAGTTCAGGGCCATCAATATTTGCAGGAGTTACCGAACTGTCAGCCACAAAAGTAAAGTACATACAGTTTGGAAAGCTTTCTTGTGGGCTTGTATGTCATTTTAGAAAGTCTTTTCCTCAGGACATCAAAATGTAACTTTCAGGGCTAAATGAAAATTGCCCTTCCTCAAGTCAACTTTTTTATCATAGTCTTCTACCCAACTCCAAGTCTCCTTTTCATACATGTTTACTTGGGAATAGAAAGGAAAAAAATCAGTGATTGAACTACTTGATGGATTTTGTAATCACTTGCACTCTTCTGATGATAAGCATGGGATAAATACAAGGTTTGATGAGATTAGATGGGGTAGACAGATAAAACTGATTAGGTAGACAAAATTATCATTATATTACAGATATCAAAGGCATGACTTTCCCTTAATATTACATGCATATTATATCAACCACAAATTCCATTTGTACATCTCTTTTGTCTCTTACAGAGAAAAGAAAATGCCTTAATGATATGCTTTATCCCCACCATTTCAGAATACATTATGTTTGAGAATGGAATAAAGACTGGCTAAAACCCTCCAATATTTGAGTACAAATAAAACATGCCCCTGCTCTGTGGACGTGGGGGACAGTCAGTGCTCCCTGTTTAATCTGCAGAATTCAGAGCTGGTGGTCAAAAGTGAAACTTGGCTGCAGCGTGCCTCTGCTTTTATTCCTCCTCCCTACCAGTTCCAGTGGTTCTTTGATCTGGTCACACACACTAAGTACAACACTTTAGAAGAAAGGAAAGGTGTGAAGGAAAAGACATATGGGGAGGGAGGCGGCGGAGCATATGGTAAGAGGAAGCGTAGACGACAGTGCGACTGTACCAAAAGGAAATGGGAGAAGGAAGGATGGATCAGGAACTTGGAAATTAACCGGCAGAAAATTCAGGATGAGGAAGGGAATGTGTCACCTCCATCTCTGCTCATTTCCCTTATTCTGAATGCACACTACAGTGCGTTATGAGTGAGGACACATGGCAGCACAGTGAACTTCTTGCCTCTAATCATCAAATCTGGTCCTCCAGGATTTAAGGCATATAAAATTAAAATAAAACTTGACTTGGAGTGAAGCAATGGGTGCAGTCAACTGCCAAGAAGCAGGGAACTGAGCTAGAGGGATACTGGCTGTGGTTTAGGGTAGCAACCTGTACATTTCTGAGCTTTTCTTTGCTCTTTTTCTTGCCACTGTTTTGTTTATCATGCACAGTAATACCAGTTCCTACTGAATCTGGAGTGCCCTTCCTCTGCTCTGTTACTTGTAGAGATGTAGACAGAATCTGGGAAATGTGCTGGGAAATGTGCTACTGCTTCTTACTATTGCGATGCCTTTAATCTGTCCCAATGAACTACAGTGTTGTGAAGTAATGTGAATAAACAAATAAACAGGAAGGATGGAAACTGGGAGGAGAGGATGAGGAGGGAAGAAGAAATGAAGTGAAAATAAAAACAAAAAGGGAAGAAAAAACCAGGGTAGAATGAAGATCTGGAAGAAACCTGAAAATACAGCAATATTTCAAAGAAATCTTTATATAGACCTCATAAAACTCACTACTTTTTGTAGTTCTTCAAGCAGATATTTAAAGCAAGCAGCCAAGTTAGAACCCCCCCAATCCCAAACCCACAACCCCTTGTGAAACAAAGGAGCTAGTTTTTTTCTGACCACATATTTCAAAAGTTCAGATGTTTTCTTTTACTTCTTTCTTTCATTTTAAGATGGTGATTTCAGAGGTCACTTGTTTCCAGCTGTGTGAGCTTCCCATGGACACCTACTGGACATTGAGGTTATAGCCTTACTGCTAAACAAGATGGTCAGGGTGGGAGCTCAAACAAGGTATCCCTAATTGTTAGCTGCCCCCAGGCTCCATTTTGGATGGTCCTAGTAGGTCCCTCTGAGGTCACCCTACACAGGGTGGGTGGCTGTAAGCCACTCTGTGTCAGCTTGTCTTGGCCAAGGAGCAGTCCATGGCCCTTGTTTATTTAAGAATACCTTTCATGTGGGGTAAAACTGTTACACTACACTTGTGGGGCAAAACAATGCTTGTGGGTCTCCCCAGGACCTAGAAAGAGAGATGAGGCAGCCTGTGGAGACAAGTACATACAGGGGATGGGATCCAGCTCAGAAAGGTGAAGAAAGGCTCGCTTAGGAAGCCAATCCTCATATGAAGGAGCCTGTAACCTTACAAGGGCACTGACAGTCACTGAAGCCTGATATGTGAAAGCAGAATTGCTTTTCATCTTTTTTCTTTCTTTCTTTCTTTTTTTTCCCCTGTGAGTTAAAGGGTTTTTTTGTCTGTGTCTTTGCTGGAAAATAAAAGAGATTCTGAAATTTTACACTTGAGTTTCTGTGGCACTCATTGTCCTGGGAGGCAACAGAGGTAGCCTACAGATGGGGCTCAGAATCTAACCCATGCAGTAGCTGAATACATGCACGCATAAAGGCAGACTTTATTCAGACTGCACTGCAAATCTATAAAAATATGCCAGTGAAATTGCCAGCCTATCAGAGAAATTGGCACTGGAAAACAGCAGTGTTCCTGGCCTAGTGCCCTCCTCTTTCCACAACCTGTAAGCAAAACTATATAAACCTGTGTAAATCGAAAATAAGATTGGGCTGTACTGAATTTCAGGATCTGTTGCATTGTTGTGGGATGGCAGGAAATTGCTCCCGGGTAAGCAACATACAAAACCATGCACAAGTCTTGGCAGACACAAATACAGAATTGCCCCTTGCCACTCCAAGCTACGCCACTGAGCTCACGAAAGACTTGCTGAGATAAAAGCTAAGAAAATAAGCAAACATTAGCATCACAAAATACAAATGAGAAGCAAGGAAAATCCATTAAAGAATGTGAAGTACCAGAAAGGTAAATGGCTTTATCAACCATGAACTCCTCTGCAAAACGAATGTGACAAAAATTCTTCTTGCTTTTCCGAATTGCTGTTATATCTCCACACTGCTCAAAGACTTCCTGAATAATTTCCTCCGTTGCGTTTTCTGGTAATCCTCCAACAAACACTGTTTTACACCCAGGAGGTCTCTCTCTTGTTGAAGGTGGTGGAAGATCTAAGTCAAAACAGAAATCACATTGGAATACAAAATTTGCCTTTTGATCCATTGGCTCTACTCATTCCCCTAATCATTTCTGGGCAGCAATAGTGATTTGACATAGCATGGAGGCGGGAGAGAGGGAGAAGCAAAATAACTGAATATTGCAGAGATTGTCCAAAACTGATTACTTAAATCTAAACCTTTTCAAGTTTTAGGTGGTGTTTCAGAGATTAATCCCTGCCACTGAGGGTTGTTCTCCAAGACACATGGTAAGGTCTAAAAGGATCTTTCTTTTCCCTGCATAGCAACACAAAAAGTAGAAAATAATCTGTTTCAAAGCAGGCGAGCTTCTGCAACTGATTTGACCCCAAGCACAGATCTCAAGCACTGGGGCGGTACACTCAAAGCCTGAACTTCACTATTTCTGGCTCATACCCATCACTTGCCACACTTGTCAAGTGTGTGGGCCCTCTGCAAGCAAGACCATGCTGCGTACACCCTGGGCACTTGGGCTGGACACATTTCCCTGGTCTTAGCATAATTTCATTTCTGTCTCAGAGTACAGGAGCACAGCAAACAGAAAAACAAAGCAAGAAACACGACAAAGTGACAGCATGATGAAAACTCTCTGCTGGTTATCTGTTTTGTCTTGTTGCCAGATAATGGAGCGGACGCCAGCACATGGGAAGGATAACCCCGCTGTTTACAAGTACTCGTGAGGTGGAGTGGCTAGAAATGTTATTTTTATGTATATAGAGAGAGGATATATACACACTTAAATCAGAAAACTATTAAATTGTTGAAGGCTGTATAAAAAATATACTCTGTCATAACACTTCACCTTGTTTATATGTAGATTACTACAGCATTCCTCTAGAAGTAATTCTCTAAGAAGAACTCTGATTGATATGTCTTAGTTTCAGCCCTTTAACACAGTAAATGGGGTTACAACCTTAAAATACACATATATATGTACATATTCACACACAGAGCCATTTTAATAAAACCATGATCTGGGTAAAGTGCAAACCCAGAGCACCAAACTATTTGCTTAATGTTCTTTTGTCTTCACAGTGAAAGTGTAAGCCACTGGTCTGATGGCTCTGAAACTGAACTCCTGGAGCTAACATACACAAAATCAGGCTTTGTGCCTGAGCTGGTGGCTTGGTGGGAAGAGTTTTCCGTTTGTACAAAGTCCCAGAAGGGGCAGAAAGAAGCTTGGTCCCTGCTCTCAGAGAGAAGAAGGAACCCATCTGCCATGCTGCCCCATGAAAAATGGCAAAAGAGGAGCCGCAGCCCCCCTTTCCCTCCCTCTTTCCCAGGGACGGACTGGAGCTAGTCAGCGTTTGGGTACAAGGTGCTGTGTTCAGGGACACAAGCCCATTTTGGTCCCATCTACCTGTGGGCACCTGAAGGGGAGCATGGAGATGATCAGCACTGTATAATCGTTATATTTTGTGACACTCTGAGCAACAGGAAAGACAGATTTCTACTATGAGAACTGTAGATCTTCAGACTCTTGTTATTTTTAAGTAATTCTTTTTTATTTTTGTACAAAATGCATAGGTTTTTTACATGACCTTACAGAGATAAGTAAGTATGCTCTGATACCATACCACACTTTACACAACAGAGTAGACCTTAGAAGGAAACACCATACTTGCCTACACTTGATTTAAAAAACATAATTTTTATTAGATAAAAAATATTTAATGCAATATATTTAGGAAAAATATTTTCATCAGATCCACTTACTTGGGTTTGGAGGGAAGAGCGTGCAGCTTTTGCAGTGAATTATTTCTTTGACTACAGGCACATCTGTTGGTGGTGGTGGCGGCACTAACCCCATGCCTGGTATCATTGGGTTAATCGGAGTGATTCCAGTCATCATGCTAAGGCTTGGATCAAAGCCTGGTACACAGATTGAATCTGTAAATATATAACATAAAATCCTGGCTTATAAATTTTGAAACTACTTGTTACTATTTTTTTGCACAGACAGTTTTGCTTTAGGCTTTTTTTTTTTTTTTTTCCCAAGCATCACTGTTAAAAAAAGGAGAAAGGAAAAGGAAAAATGGAAAAGGGAAAAGGCAGAGCAATAGGAGAAAAGGAGAGGGAGAGGGAGAGGGAGGTCCATTTTCAGTGAAAAAAAACCAAAACTATGCCTAAAGAAGGGAATGTTAGATAATTTAAAATATTAACATGACTGAGTAAAACACAGCACATTAAAGTCTAAAACCATGCACCACAAATATCTGTTATTATATGGAATGCAATTTTCTGTTTCATAATGCTACTGTGGTGTTTACATTGCCTTCTGACCAGACTGTACAAAGAATATAATTTAACATTGATATGCCCTCTTCATCTAATTGTCAGAGTTATCACAACATAGCCTTCTCACATAAGTGACCTTGATTTATGAACAGTACAGAGAAAGATCCATTTCTGGCTGTTTTCTAGAAGTGTAGTTAGCCAAGACTTCTAACCATTTTACCCTGGGATATAAGGTTTCAGCTGCATAAAATGGGTCTTTTTGAAACTTGGAATTAATTCTTTCTTGTCCTGTTACTTAATTGGATTGGTAGATTCTCTTCAACACGTATTATTAAAATATACCACTACAGCCCCATAAAGCAAAATGCATATTTGGCAAATGTTACTCTTTCTCCTTCCTAATCTCTTTGCCAAGACTTCCATACGTATTATTTAAAGCTGAAAGATTTAATGGGGAGCACCAGTGCTGTAACACCAAGAATTGTAATAAGCAGATGTTTCAGATGAACTGAGAGCCAACTTCTGAAATTTGCTTTCGTTAAAAACAGGGCTTTGGGTTTCTTTAGGCATAATGAATAAAATATTTTAAGATACTGGTCTCTTTGTTGGCATAACACTGCTGCTATTTGGCATCATCAATTATTTAAAAGAAGAGAGTTACTTTGGTGTTCTACAGGTTTTCTGCTGAGTTTTCTGGCTAGCAATGGGAAAGTATTTAATGATACATGTAAACGTGGGGTTTGGTAGCTCGGGAGTTTGTTTATTGTGAAGAAGCAAAGAGGGAAACAACTCCTCTAGGATTTTTTAAATATGTGTATATATATATATATGTATTTAGGAAATTTGAGCTACATTTGCTACAAGGCAGCATGATCAATGGAATGTGACCAGAGCGGCCAGTTTCTTCATCCTAAATCTGCTTCTGAGAAGCTATGTGACCCTGGGTCAGCCTACTGACCTTTCTGTATCTTAATTCCTGCATCTGCAAAACAGGTACAATAGTACTCACTTACTGGTGAGTATTAGCTTACATTTTTGTAGCACTTTGCAGGTGTAAAGCACTCTGTGGGGGCTGAAAATTAGCATTATTATTCCTGTGAAACATCCATAATCATCTTCCCTGGGAAAGACAACTGAGGATTGAGAACCTCTACTCCAACAGAGCTTGTATCTATCTCAGCCGCACGCTCCCTGCTCTCCACGCACTGACTGAGCCTTCATCATTTTCAGGCAGTTCTGTACAGCAAGCGTAGCAAGCGCATAGAAAGCAAGGATTTGCTTTAGGCTTATTGAAGACTAGTATTAATGAAAACTCATGATATTACATTACTTTTTTTAATAAGTGGGCTTATGAAAAAGGATTTGCTCTGGGTGTGATGCTTTTTTTTCAATATCGATGTATATGCATTGCTTTTCAGATTAAGCTTTGAAACTCAGAGCCTGTCATTTATTCCATGGGATGCAGCGGTGGCCGTATTAAATATTCATGGTTAGTGAATGCTGGGAGATAAAGTCAGAGGTGAAAGGGCAATACGCAATTCAAAGAAGTCCTTAGGCTATGCTAATTTGCTTGATCTCTTTTTTAAAGAGATCCTGTGCAGCACTCGCCTGCTGCAGGTGGAAGTCCATCATTACTACTCGCTGCTAAAGTGGCCCACAATGCTCCACAGCACGCAAAGCAGAGCACCACAATAGCACCCAACACACTATGTCATCCTGGTCCTCTCCTGGGATAAGGGAAAACTGGCACTGGGAAGATGCTGAGGGAGGCATCTTGTCCATCTTTCTGGACAAATGTAGGATCAGCTACAGCCCTAGCCAGATAAGAAATTTCATATTAAATCCAATATCTGTAGTAGACCTACAGGTCTACTGAGGCATCCTGAGGCAAGGATGGAGCATGTGGAAATGTACAAGAAGATGGACTAAAGGCCAAGTTCTCCCTGCCCTGTCTGCATCTTTCAGGCCCCATGTGACAGCCAAGGAAAAACATCAGCATCTGGCGACTGCTGCAACAAGTTGTATTTAAACATTGCTGTTATCTCTTTAAGACAACTGCTAGACACATTTCAGCTTCTCTGCAGAAGCAGCAAACTGAAACAACAGCAAACTTTGCCCAAATCACAGACACGTGCTCTTACCCAAAGCAAAGATGGCAGGTTTCAACAAGGTACAGTTTTCTGAATATTTCTTCAGCAGTGGTGCAGGTACAGAGAAACACAAATCTAAGGGAGATGGTAACAAGGAAACTCATGTCCACAAACACTGCGAACATGGCCTTGAAAGGGAGCTGGGAGAGAGAGCTTTTAGGTTGCATGCCAGTCAAAGCAGCTTTGTGATTTAAGCGGAAGAAAATTATTTGCCACTAATTACTGCCACGTCCAAGGAAATGTGACTTTGTACGTAACTTTGCCTGTGTTAAGTAAGTACATGGCTTTGTCATTGTATTGGGTTTCTGTGGCAAGGTTTTGGTAGCGGG
>JANZLQ010000008.1:28517528-28537727 GCA_026212715.1 Elanus axillaris
AATGATCTCTCCTGTCCTTATCTTGACCCACAAGCCCTTTGTTATATTTTTTTTTTCTCCCCCCTGTCCAAAAGAGGCGGGGGGAGTGACAGAACGACTTCGTGGGCACCTGGTGTCCAGCCATGGTCAACACACCACAGTCATCAGTTGATTTTACAACTGGAATCAATCTACAAGAGCATGAGCAGAGTGCTGGGGGCCAACACTCACGAAACAGCGTTCTAGGTGCACTGGGAATCTGTGCCTCCAGAAGGTGACTGTGCTGAGGTATATCGAAGAGGACTCAGTCAATAATTCTTGCAATGTGATTCCATACCTTGCAGGCACTAATCCAGATCCCACTAAGATCAATAGCGAGACCACTGAAGGCACGAACAGCTTTTGACCAGGACCAGTTTTACTTTCTTTGTCCTCTGGAATAAGTTGCTTCAGTTTCCCAATGTGTTAAAATAAGAATGAAATGCTTTCACATATCATGTGAGCACTGTGAGGATGCACAGGTATCGTTCATAGAGCACCCTGGAAATGAGAATCATTCTCTTAATACTAAAAACTATTACTATGCATTGCAATGATGGACTGTTTAGCTGGATTTCTGAATAGTGAAGTTCAGACCCTCAAAGAGATCAGTGGTGCTTGCATATACAGAAAAGCTGATGCATGCCACCTGCATATTGCTGACAAACCATGAAGAGAGCCTACAGTTGGGATGTCCAAACGAAATACTGGTCTGGACTCTGAGGCACAGAAAAAAAGGAACTGATAAAGTCACTGGAAAGAAAAGTCAATAAATTTGCCACATCTGTGATAGGATCCAGAAGAATCCCAAGTTTAACTATATTAATGCTACCGAGTGGTGCAATAGAAGTTGGATATACAGCTCTTGTCTAAGGACGGGGGACAATCATCCATCAGCACCACCAATGCAGTCTGCTCCACATCCAGGTGTAATTAATGCCTGTTTGGAGCAGGACCATGACACCAGAGTTAGAGCTTGAGACAACTCCTGTTGAACTTAATGGTAAGTTTTTTGGTCTTCAGAATGAAAGATACTGACAGAGTTATGCAGAATTACGAAAAATGGGAATCAAACCTGCCCATGTTTTTTTTTTTTAACAGATCCATTTGGATATATGATTATTAAGCTATTGTAGACATGAATATGCTACGCTAAACACAGAGATACATTACATTTATATACTACACATCTGAAGAGTTAAATAAGTAATATTTTATGCTTTCAATGATCATAGCATTATTTTTAAAGGGACCTATACATATATTTATGCAGCTAGGTAAGGGTTTATGATCTCCCAGAATTATAAAAACCAGCTTGGCAGAAGAGAGAAAGCTTACATTTGAAAAATGTTTACTAAAAGAATTCATTAAAATAGAAAGTAATCAGAGATGATAAAGAACTTTAAGAATGGAAAAGCATACATCGTTCAAGTTAGAGTCCCTGTGGATACTGTACATAAAGCCTGAATATTCACACATTTGTACTAGAAAGTGAAAGCATTGAACATTAGTATTTTCAAGTCCACATCTGCCTAAATTTGGCAGAAGTAGTTAATTCCTTTTTCATCTAATAAGAAATTGGCATGAGGGAGGACAGTGAAACCTCTGAAGAACAAATATTTGGAATTGGCAGTCAGAGAGGCAAGAAGAAAAATCTTGAACACCTGGAGTAGGTTTTTTTTTTCTTTCAAGTAGAATATAGAAAGAACAAAATGTTCACATGAAATCTTTGGGTTTGGAAAAAATAGAACAATAAAATCCATTTAAGGATAACTATATTCTGACACAGTACATAGTGTAAAACAACTGCTTTTATTAGTCTCTAGTTTGGGAGTGCGGAAGCAACCTTGTCATCTATGAAAATAGCTGCACAATCTCGGAGAACCATCCTCCTTTCCTTCTTTGGCAACAGTTGCTGTCTGAATCACCTTCTGGTTTTGCCACATTATTGCTCTGCCTAAATAACATGGATGCATTCTCCTGCCAACTGTGCTTTTGGGGATTGCTCTCCATCACCAATACTAAGTTACCACACATTTCCACCAGCTCTTACCACAAGTTATATATCTGCTGCATATTATTTTTTCTGGGCATAACTCCCTGTATGATTTTCCTTGTTAGCCCTTGGATATGTCATTTGTTTGGCCTGCAACTGCCAGTTGTTTCTGTGGTGTTTTATGACAGCTGCCAAGTTGTATTTCTGTTGGATGCATAAGAACACCCAAGTGTGCAAACATGGATTTGTTTGTATGCACCTACTTGTATGCATGGAAGGTTTCCACCATGGACATCATCAGCCATGTGGCTCAGATCTGCTGGTCAAACACACAGAGAAAGGTGGTGAGTGGTGAAAACAATGATCTGTGTGCAAAATAGCTAACCAAAATAAAAAAAACATTGAAAGGGTCCCTATGGCCTGGGAGTAAGAATTTTACACCTAAGAAAAAAAGTCTATTTTTTGCTAGGGTTGAAAGATTTAAAAAGATCTGGTTCCAGGAATGGAGTTGCTTTCCAACATGCACTGCAAGGATTAAGACAGTCCAGGTAGCAGCTGATAATAAATGTAGTAAGATGCTTGTTAGAATTTGGTTTCTGTGGAGAAAAAGAGAAAAGCTTCTGGAGACAACATTTGATCATCATACTTCAGAAACAATATTGCTGAGTATTTTGAAATCGAACATAGAGTTGATTTCAAAAAGTTGAGATTTAAGGTTTCCTGAAAAAGGGCAAATCTAATATAGAGTCTGGCTCCCTTAAATGTGTATTTGTATTATTTGGCAGTAGTAAAGAAAGAGTAGCTTTTTTTTTCTCTGAAATGAAGAAAGAACCTCATTAGAATAAGAAAAATCTTGTTATTCTTAAAACTTCTTGTATTTTTATCTAAAATTCTCCCTCAAAATTCTACCACCCCAGTGTCTTTATCCTCATGTCAGTCTCCTTTTTTCTGTATCAGCAATTAAGAGTGAATATTCAGCTGCAACCTAGAGATCAAGGTTGGATCACTGTTCTCCTTGGTCATTCAAATCTTACTAACTTCTGGGCTTCAGGAAGGTGGAAGTGACTCATTTGGTCAGGATTATAGGGCTTCTCTCAATGTAACAAGCCTTCCACACTGGGAAAAAAAGCAGACAAAAGTAAGAGTGGCAGTAGGGCACTAGATCACTGATTTCCCAAGGAGATGTGCCAGTTTAATTTGGTGTTGATCTAGCTGGAGGATCCCAGTTGTGGAGCACTGCTATCAGCCCCAGAGAGCCAGACCTTGGAACGCAGCAGCATGGCAGCCACCAGCACCTTCCAGTACATTTCCACATCCAGTTTACACATCATTAGACTTCTAGACTCCTCTGTTTCTAAAATAGATTCTGGATTGTCTGGTAAACTTCCAGGCACATTCCAATAAACAAAGGCACGGGGAAAAAAGTCTGACAGCCCTTCCATTGACCAGCATAACCACTATCATCCTGCCTCAGAGCATGGACCACCTGACTGTGGTCAGTAGCAGATGCCCAGGGCATCAGAATAAGAAATAGGCAGGTAAAAAACTCGTACACATTGAGTGCTTACATATTGCCAGTAGCAGAGATCACAACTGAACAATCCTTTCTAGCAGGCACCTAATCCACATGACCTGATTTATACCTTTTCTCTAAATCCTACTGTGCACCTATTTATATTTTGAATCCATTGAAAACTGTTTATATCTCTGGCTTTCAGAGTGTCTTGATGTTAGGATAGTAACAGAGTGGGGAAACGTGTGCTTCCTTTGCTTGCTAAAACAAGGTATTTGGCAGTTCCAGGCACACCTTCTAGTTCTTTCATCCTGAGAAGTGAATAGCTGTTCCTTATACACCTTATCCACAAGATTACAGTTTTCACTTCTGCTTTTATATTTTGCCATCTGTTTGGCATGCGATCTTTGCCTCTGCAGAGCTGCTACAAAGGAATATGGATATGGAACCTCTGAGTGTGGCCCCTTTTAAAATCCTGAGACAGTAATTGCATGGGCAGAGATGTCACTGTAGGTGGTCACCTAGCCCAGAATTTCTTAAGAATTAAATATTAAAGACATGGGCAGATGACCTTAAATAAGCACTGCATGAACTCAATCAATGAAGCACCATGTGGGCACAGGACTCCTGCAGGAACAGGAGTAAGGCACATTGTATCAACGTGCATATGTGTGTTTGTGTGCACATATGCATGTGTATATTTGGAGGAGTGAAAGGATTGAATCAAGGATGGATAGGAAATCACCTCCTTGACCTCCAGCTTTGACAGTTGGCCAGGGGATCCATCTTAACAGCATCCAGGCAAGAGCTATATTCTGTGAAACAGAGCCCAGACTGTAACAAAAACAAGTCTCTAAGGGTATTTTGACAAAAACAGGGGGTGAGGGGGAATCCAGATGAATGTTTCTCATTAGTGATCAACCAAGTAATAATTCCTGTGAACTCTACAGTGTCTGCCAGGCCTAGTCTATAAACAAAGCCCTTGTAGCATCATCAAAACACTTGCCACTTGAAAATTACTTCTGTGAGACATATATCTCTGACAAAGTTTTAGGGCTATATTATTGTACTTCTGCTTTTTTGAAGAAAATGCTGTGTCTGCACAGAGGAACAGTTTACAGCAGACAATCCCAAAACCTTAGATGCTGTTCCTCAGAGCTGGCTGTACTGTAGCTGAAGACACTAAAAGCCAATTTGTCCTCCTCTTGATCCCTGCCCACAAAATCACATGACAAACACTATATTTAGACCAATATACATGACAATGACTAAATTAAAGAAAACCACCTTCTCTTTTTTTCAAGCAAATCATGAGGTGAATCACTTCTGGTTCATCCTTTATTCCCAAAGTGCTTGGCAAAATAGGACCCCAATCTTGCTTAGAGCTTCTAATGAAATGCAAATAATAGGAGACAATAGCAAATAATAATATAACAAAGTGTTACTACAATAGATGTCACTTTCCTCCTAAGGTGCAAATTCAACACTGCTGTGTAAAGAAATCTACAGTGTCACTGTAATGTTATTTCTATTATTCTTTCTGCTTATGGATAGCAATCAGTGCTATTCTGACCTCAACGGGGTCTCAGACACTACCTGCCCATGGTGAATCTACTTACTTTCCCCTTAGAACAGCTCTGCAAAGAAGTACTTGAAAGGCAAGACTGAGAATGAGCTGGAAAACTCAGGACTTGCTGTTGAGGGAGTCTGATGATGGTTTGTCACTTTTTCACGGCTGACACCTGCACGTGTGAGAAGCTAAAGTCAGAAAAAATTGACTAATCTTAGTCTCCATCCACAATCAGCTGCTCTTCCATGTGTAAAACCCCATTGCCACTGCAGTGGAAATTTCTGGAGGTGAAAACTGAAGGGGGAAAAAGCAGAAAAATAGGAAAGAATTAAAAAGGTAAAGAGAAAAATTGAAAGAAATGCAGGGAAGAAGGTGAAGGAGAGGGAAAGACAAACAGACAACAGTATTGTCTGGAACCTCTGTGTCATGGGTCCATGCTCTATCCACAGGCTGTTTTGCCCAATGCCAGGATTTTGAAGGATTCATGAAATTATAGCACTTCATGATGTCCAGAGTGCTGACCTTCCCAAAGTCCTTGCTGCTTGAACCACTCCATGCAGTGGGAACAACGGGCTTTTTCCATATCCTCATCAATAAATCACTTCCTTGTATGGGGTCAGTCACAGGTTCATTGTGAAGAAAAAGACAAAACTGCAAATTCTGCAAATCCGATCCCCAGTTAATAGCTCCAAAGCCGGTTTGTAAAAATATGGGACCAGCCAATATGGAAGATGCAATGTAACACATTGCTTATAGAATATAAAAAGTGCACAGCTGTTATTTCCTGAGTTTCAAAAGTCTTTGTTCACTCACTATATGCTGCCTGGCATAACTCTCTCCACTTTTGCACTTCATTGCATTTCTCCAGTTTTCGACTCATCATGGTGGGCTATTCAGTAAGGCTAGCCTTAGCCAAACAAAGTAGCCTCTCTAAGCTCCCTCCATGGGAAGCTGTTCAATCTGTTTGCCTAATGAACCTCTTCCTAAAGTAAACCTTTGCTATGTTCCTTGAAAACGGGATCACCTTTCACCTCAAAGCTCTAGAAGGTGAGAAAAGAAATAAATAAAAGTTGATTATACAGCTTGGGAACTGCTAATGGATTTTTCTTTGCTTGCTTTCTAGGAAAGTGCTGTATTCCAGAAATCTGAGAGGCACTTGTATAGGCACAAAAAGAAAAAAAGTTATTGGAAGATATAAGCACCTAAGTAGATGTAAATGAATACTGAAAAGAAGTTGGAGAAATAGGAAAAATTTCAGTTCCCAAGCTAGACTAATACTGAAATATAACCCTTGTAATAGATGAAATATAAAAAGCCTCCAGTGTGTAAAAGATGGTAAAATACCATCTTCTGGATATTAATGTGACCTCAGAGAAAATGAAGGGAAAAAAAGAAAATTCAGACATTCCATTGGACATTTCCCAAATGAAAACAAAAGGGACTCATTTTTCTCACAAATCATGAAAGAAGTTCTGGCTATTAAACTGGAGTTACCGTGTAGATCCCTGAATCTATGGAATGCATACAAACACTGTCCTTGCCTTTCCAGTGTCACAGGAGTAACAGCCTTGCCAAAATTGGAAAGCTGTACAATCCAGAAAGGCGTATCACCTGCATGGACAAGTTCTTGCAGAAACAAAGGAAAAACTGGGCTCTGTCAGACTGAAGGATCCTTCTAGCCCTCTAGCCCTGAAGACTGCCCCTAACAGCAAATCCCTAATTTTGTTTGGTACCAGAACAGGACAATCCTGAAGCAAAACCTCCATATAATGATCTCCCAATCTCCAACACTCTGCAGCTCAGGGCTTCCTAAGCCAGAGGAAGTTCTGGGTCTCCTTCAGGTTTATTTTTGTATGAAAATACCCATGAGCTTTATTGTATGGGATGCATTTCTTTTGGTGTCATTACTGGGGATGACAGAAAGTTGTCCTGTGAAATCAGCTGGAAAATCTTTAGTGATGCTATTTCAAACTTTTAACCAAGTTATTCTACGTGTATGCTTCTTTAAAAGCCTAAGCAAACAAGCATAAGAGAGAATTAAACTATAATGTTAAATTATTGTTCCTGGTACTATTTTCCCAGTTTCTTTCATATTAAATCATTTAAATAGCAGGGTCCAAATTCCTAAAACCATTATATCTTTATCCCACAGAGTACTGGAAGGAGGGTAAGAATACCGGATGTAGTAAAGATTTGCTGTCTATAAATGAATGCAGTAAGATATCTTGATATTTTGTATTATTCTCTACTAGAACTGTTTGACCTCCATACAGTTTATGGTGGTAACTTGTAGGACAATATTTGAATGCTCTTTGCATGGGTAGAATACCTGTTGGATTTGAATTTAATTAACTAACTGCTGAGTAGAGTAATAAAGTGGTACTTGGTGAATTAATAAACTGTTTATTGGTTAAGAATTAACCAGGAATCCTGTCTTGAGAAATACTACGCTACATAAAACATGATCTGAAAAGAAGCCAGAGTTGATAGCAGCAACTAATGCTCCTGAGTGTCCATAAAAAGAGCTGTCTTAATTAAACTCCAATGCACTATGACAAAGCTATTTAGTTAGATTTTGGCTTTAAAAGCCATCTAGAACCTCAGCAAGCTGAAAACATTCCTATGTGCTTAGTTCTCACTGCAAATACTGTAGTTAGCTACTACAGCTCTTCTGGACCTTGAGAAACCATTAAGCTGCCCTACAGAAGCAGGTATCTTAGCTAATGGCAGGCTCAGGCCGTGGGCAGCATATCTCCATCCAAACCAGAAGGATTTGTGAGTTCACAGGAGTCTCAGCCAGGTATGGCCTGAGGACTGGGTAGCCACACGTGGAGGAAGAGAGTGAGCTGTGGTGACGAGAGAGCTTGCACATAGATGTAGATGACAAAGGATATAAAATCAGGCACGAGTGACTTAAAGAAAAAGCATTTTGCATTGAGGAGTATGGGATGAAAGTCGTATAAACCAAGAGAATGGAAAGTACCACCCAAAGTACAATTCCTTCTACATTCCGAAGAGGAAGAATGGCAAAAAAAGACCATGGAATTGAGCCACAGTGCTAAGGCCACCATCTCTTCTCCAGCTTTGGATAACTTGCAACACCCTCAGCTTTGGACTATCTGCAACACCCTCAGTTTTTAGCTAGACACCTGCCAGAAGGGAGGGTAATAAAATGTGCCAGACAAAAATGAAGTGTGTTGCTCATGAAACAGGAGATTTTTTTTTTTATCCTTTTCATTGTTACACCTGTGATTTGACCTGTGTTCTCAAACACAAATAAATAGAAAAGATTAAATAAATATAAGCTATAAGCTTCCACATGTTGGCATTGTCTTGTTCTGCAGCTGCTAAGTTCATGAATGTAATACTGTGCCTGAGCTAAAAGTATTTAGAATGATAGTTTTTGAAATGTCTCTTCATTAGCTAAGGCTTCCTTTGACCACTTGTCCCCTTCTCAAATTTTGCAGGGTTTGAAAATTTTCTGGTGCGTTCACTGCAATTCAAGATAATTCAACTTTGCTTTCCATCTATGAATCTGACTGATTGATTGGTTTTAGATCTTGATGATATAAGCACAAGGGTCCTCTTAGCTCTCTGAAGTGCCTATTTAAGGCAGCCAGACTCCATGGACAAATGGCCAGCAATGGTGGTAACTGGAGTACTCTTCATGGCTGGTAGAGAAATCCCAAAGTGGATACCCCTAACTTCATAATAACACAATTCCTCTTTTTCAACACACTGTCTGAGTACGGCAATTACTCCATTGACCAATTTAGAAGAGGCTTGACATTAAAACAGTGTCAGGAGAGTATGCATCACACCAAGGTAAATAGGGGTAGTCCATATGTCTGAAAGCTGTTATTTCAGCCTTTCAGCAGACTTAGACAGACATTTCTGCATCCTTTGACATCTGGGTCACAACTATAAAGTCTTCCATCACGAGTAAAATAATTATAACATTATGACTAGCTTTTTCATCTCATCTCCATTCCTTTTGCATTTCCCACAGAGCAGGAAACCCTTCTCTCCACCATCTGGGCATATCTCTAGTACAAGGAAGGTCATCAGCAGCTAGAGATGCCAGAGTAGCCAGCTGCTCTGCAGACCTCCCTCCCTGGGGCCTCAGTACCAGAGCCATTATCAATGGAACGGTGCGGACTAATAAACCTCAGTTTTGGCAAATAGCCCAAGGGCAGCCAGTTGGAATGGGTTAAATTGTCCTGAGGTTCTTTTAAGTTACTCTGGGACCTGTGCAGGGCAGTGCACAGAACTGGGTTAATGCTTTTGGCCCTCAGTGACTCCTTCCATCTCTTCTGTCTCTCACAGCAAGGGGAAATGCATGCCTCAACTAATAATAAACCAATGCTGAGCATGTGGAGAACACCATGCCAAATACCAAACAGCTGGGGCTCTCTGGCCAGCCATTAGCTAGCTCAATCACAGCATTGCCTGAAGTCTTCAAGAAAAGAAGTGAAAGTAAGATGGGTAAAAAAGAAACTTCCAAATCAACTGGAAAAAAAAATAACCTTAGAACATTTGTATAAAGCTCTCGTGTCTTGTCAAGGAGTTTATTATGACATAGCTTTTATTTCCTAACAAACACAAGCCTCTCATCATGTTCTTCACCAAAAAAGGGACTAAACCGATGAGAAATGCTTACAGGAGGAGGAAGGAATCTCTCAAGAACACTTGCATCTCTGTACCTCCAAAAAAGCTTAAAACACAGGCATTGCTCTTGGCTGTCTTTCAGTGTATGAAAAAAAAGGGTTATATTTTTCCTTAGAAAGTAGCGTTCTTGACAGCATTCTTACAATGTCATATTTCATTATGCAGTTTAACAGGGAAAAGATCTTGTTTGAAAAGAAATCAGGAGTCTTTATAAATGAACAGTATACTTCAGGAAGCAGAGTGAGACACAGTACGCACAAAATTATTTCAACCTGTATCCTGATTAAAGAAGAATCCAGGCTTTGTATCTCTTGTGCATAACACATTTTAATTTAGATTATATTAGTGGTTGTGTGCAAAACTTGCGACTTAAAATTCTTGCTGCTAGAACGTTTCATCTGTATGTTCTGGCAGCCTGTACCAAAAGTTCATCTGCTTATATTTCATAGCAGCAAACTAAAGGCATAGCAATTTCACACACACTCACACACAGAACCAATCCCACTATTCAGAAATGAAATTAGCCTTTTTGGTACTTACAATCTATTATCAGAACACTCTATGTGTGACTCTCTTTGACAATGCTTTCAAGAAAGATGCAGATTTATAAACACCAAGAACAGAAGAGATATTCATTATTTCAAGAAGTATCAATATTTTTGCAAATTAAAGATAAAACCAAATTATGTCAGACAGACTTTGTTTCAAATTATAATGGTTCTTTATCCCATTTTTAGGGAAAATGCATTTCTTTGTAACATTTAGGGGCTAGAAAATGTTATCCATATTAAGATGCTTCTTTTGCCTCACCATGTACATTTCCACAGCTTCGGTTCTCTCAATAGTTTTATAATAAACCATTTTTTTCAGAGATTTGTACATCAACTATAAAAATATATTCCGGGATGAAACTTTGCAAAGTGTTGGTTCTCAGTTCAAGGATACCTAATAGTATTGTTCTTAACATATTTTTAGCATCTTTTTCCAAGATGAAAAAGAAACCCCAATCCAAACTTCCTTCACAGGCTTTGTTAAACATTTTTTTAAAAGATGTCAAACCACAATGTCTAGTAGTTGAGCAATATAAAAACATACAAAACTTACAGTATGCAAATGTATTGGGGGACAAGGTGTAATCATATTTGACATTCAGTGTACAATAAATGCAGCATAACTGAGCAATGCTCAATAAATAGTGTCTAATTATTTAAGCTTGCAAAAAAATCTTTGGTAAGGTCCTTCCTGAGAGACTGTCAAAGACAGCGTGGAGGCATAAAGTGAGAGGCAAATTCTTGTCATAATTGATACAGATCAGAAGCTGGCCAAAGAGACAGGAAAATCATGAACAGGAACAAACAGGCACTTTCCATCTGAGATGAGCAGTATGATTGGAGATAACATGTTGATAATTGTATTGAAAAGAGAGGGAGTAACGTTATAGCAAAACCCACAAAAGACATACAATTGATTGCCTGAAAAAAAAAATATATATCAAGAGGTGTTTTAGAGGAACCAAACACGAGGAAAACAGATGGGCACAAGGATGTCAGTGCGAACAAATCTCCAATGAGGCTCTTCGCAGAGGATGGGCTGAGTGGCTCATGCAGTAAAGGTCTGGCAGCGTGGCACTGCATTGAAGGGACCAGGGAAGCCAATTAAAGGTTAGCCTGGATAAGGGACAAGAGCAGAAACTACAGGAAAAATACTGCAAGCCTCTTAGAATAAGCCAGACCCTCACCTGACATACCATGTACTGAACTAGTCACCCCATCCTCCCCAAGCAATATAAAAGCACAGCAAAAATAGGACAATAGAGTATCATCAGGAACATTCTACAGTAGCTCATAGGAACCACTGCTGAAAAAGCCTCAGATTGCTCACTGGGCAGAAGAGGCAGTTATGTAGGAGCATTACAAAGCTTATGAATTTTACAGAAGGGGTAAGCGGACAGGTTCTGTGGACTCTGCTCCATGATACAAAAGTGGGAAGCATTTAGTGAAATAAATAAAGAAGTTGTAAATGAAGAACAGGTAGGTGGAAACATTTCTTAATTGCAACAAGCAATTACTCCCATGGAACTCCACGTTATGTAAAACTTAACAGAAAGAAGCTCTTAACAGAAGTAAAATATAAATAAAGGAAGAAATACAGACAAAACCACACACAGAAACACATCATAGACCTTAGACAACAAAAGTGTTCAAGATGACAAAACAGGAGGCAGGGCTGCTGAGGTCATCTATTATTGAAAATGTCTGACATTTCCCATTACAACACCCTGTTGTCAGTTGCTTTTAGCTTTGCCAATCATTAACAGTTTGGACTGAAATTTTACACATCGAATATCTGCCTGAGGCTGAAATACTCTGGAAAATTTTAGTCCAAACAATTCAACTGCTGCACAAATGGAGCCAGAGAAAAGTACTTGGGGTTTTTATTTCATGTTAAAAAATATGGTTTTCTGTCTTGGCAGTTGTAGCCCCTCCAGACTTTGGAGGAAGGATGTAATATTTCAGAGGTGAAAAACCTTCACATTGTAGCAGTAATATTTGCCATTCTCTTTAAACTCTACCTGAAAATTCAGGCAAATTATGCCTTTGAATAAAATGATATTCACTCATGCTCTGAAAAATAGAACTATTTTTGGCTTTAATAACTGAAATCACAAAGGATTACATCTTCCATGAATGTGCCAGATTATGCTTGTGCCTCCGCTCAGCAACCAAGGAAAGAGTTAAAGCAGAAAGATCGCAGCTATTGTCAACGTTTGAGATGATTTGTTCCAGCCTTTTAAAACCTGAAACCTGAAGTTGCCTTCTACTTCTGTCCTCTTTTTGCCTTCAGCCTGCAAAGTTTCCAGCTTAGCAGGCGAAGATGAATCTAACCTTGTGACACTTGCTGAGATCAGAGTAGTTAAACCAGAACATTTTCTGAGCAGCTTGATTCTCCTAAAAGCCTGTCAGGTCTGGAACAGCTAATTGGGTCTTGCCCCATATGTTCTGCCTGTGATTTTCCCAGCAACTGAACACAGAGAGCAACAGAGCCAGCAAGCAGATTTTTCCCAAGTTTTGCTATTCTTGTCTCTCTCATTTATGGGGAAAAACATCTTTTGTGCTGATCCTAGGATAGGCTTGCAAAGTTCTGAAATTTTGACTTTTTTCACTTCCTGGCCATTTCATTTGAAACATCTCCGCTCCACAGGAGTTTTGAAGGGAAACAAACTTTTCAGACCATAATCTGCAGTAAGATACATCATGACCAGGACGTATCTAGTTCACACAACACCATTTTCACCAGGGAGGCAGAAAACAGCTTTTCAAGCAGTATGTGAGGACCAGGTAGCTGATGGCAGCTTCTTGTGGGTACTCCAGGGCGAAAGAGAGAGAGCAGGTCAGAGTTGATCATATCACCTACTCTCCCTTGCCCTCCCCTCCGTCAGGAGCGGTTCAGATTGCCATGATGTTGCTCTATGATGGGCACGGGAAAGGGCATTTGAGGGGCTGCTGGTGGGAGAGGAGAGAAAGGACGGTGACTGGCAGTGCCATCAGCTTGGTTGGCATGGGGTGGATGGCTTAAAATCTGGATGTGGCCCACACAGCCGGGCTGGCTGAATTGACTAAAGTCAGTAGATTTAGGTCTTTTAAATTTTTTTTTCACACCAGCTGAGCCATTTAGCTCTAAGGGTCATGTTCTCAGCTGTAATACAGCTGTATTCAGGGGAGCTTAGAGAAGAGGCTTTTAGCACCTGGGACTGCCAGTGACTGCTTTGTCCTTTGATTTGTGCTGAAGTGGCTGCAGGATAGTTTTGGGTTTTGTGGGGCTGTGGTACTTAACAAAAGCTGCTAATGGGCCACGTGCCCTGCTCTGCGTAATGCTGGCTCTCAACCACCTTTGCCATGCTGGTGCATTTTCAGCCTTTCACATTTCAGGCAGCTTTATATCTTCTTTGCACTGCTGAAATGGGACAGAAGGACCAGGTTAGGAAAGGTCCTCTCCAAGTCTAGCATACGTACTTTAAACCCAACCACTAAATTTGCTGTTCGGAGAGGTTTCCGACTGGCTCCTTTGGTTTCTAGGTTCCTGCACTGAGAGGATTTATATTTCACACCGTGTACTGTAGTTCCAGATATTTAAATCAAGAACATAGTTGTCCAAGCTTCACAGGGAAGTACACTACTTCAGAAAGAATTATGGCCAGCATCTTTATGTTTTGTTGTCACTTAAGCATTAAACAGCTCCATGCTGCCTTGTATAATTCTCAAAACAGTCAGGTTTCTCAGATTAAATGCCAGTCTCACACTATGAAACAGGTTGTGTTCCTGAGAACTAAATCAAAAAATAACTATGGTCCTAGGGCAGGAATTCATGTGTATTCTTCTTGTACTCACCTTTTCCAGCATTCCCAGATTATAGGTTTTATGTTGTCATGAACAGCCATGGTCATGGTACCCCTCAAAACATGAATTGACGTCATTCTGAATCACAGATGAGATACAACTCATCCATCAAAGGAACACCCAACATGGCAGAAGTAATGCAAAACCTTTCCCACTTTATCTGCCACTTCATAAATCTGACTGCACTTGTCTGAATCTTTTTCCCTAAGGCTTGTTAAATTTCAGCAGAATTCTCCTTCATATTGTGAACTGAATATGAAAAGGCTAAGTGACCAAACTGATACTCAGCAAAGCTAAAATGTGTAGCAACAGTGTTTCGGAAGGTGAGCAAACCATAGCTTATTAGCATGATTTTCTAAGAAAAAGAGTAGGGTGGGAAAGGAAAAAAAATATGCCTCTTCAGGAGGGAAAGAAAGAATCTCATATATCTTGAAAAGGAAAAAGAGGGATAAAAGAGACATGACTGATACAAGCAAAGATAAAAATGTAAAACAGCCAGCAACTCCTTCTTTGACATTCCCCTTTGAAGGCAGTCTACTGCAGAGCAGAATATACTAAAATAAATATTTTGGACTGCACTTTGCATCCAGTTCCACTAGTGTGACTCTACTGCTACTAGCAGGGCTGCGCCAGGGTCCCAGGTGGCAAGGATGAAAACAGAAACTCATTATGGAATGAGAAATGTAAGAATGCTTTGGTGAGAGCACATTCCCTGCAGAGTGCCATGCAAGTAAAAAGAACATTTAAATAGTACTGGCCCTTGATCCTCTCAAAAGCTGAGAGCACATTTATTCAGCTTGAATTCCAAAAACCCAGCCACAGTTTATAAAATGTGCTTGATCCTTTTGTAAGACCCTTTGGCATATTCTTTCAGAGAAAAGATCTCCAGATGTTATTTTTACAGTTCCTCTTAAGTAAATGTATGTGTTTAGCTAAACAGGCTTAAACGCAAGAGCCACCTAAGAGAACAATGATAAAATGCTTGACTTGATTTACAGACCAACTGCCAAACTGGTTTTTATGAACATCTGGCTAGGAAGGTGATTTGAAAAGTTTTTCTGTCAGTAAATACCAGCATAGTAAGCTCTTCTACTTACAGATGGCTCTGAATTGTAAATGTAATTAGTGGAGAAATGGCATCGGAGTGTACGTCTAATGTCACTTTCAGCTTACCCATGCACACAAAACATTCCTTTTACAGCACTGCTAACGTGTAATGTGTAATCATTTGCAACTTCTTAATTAAGAAAATGTACAAAATACCACGTTTGGAACCCGAAAGTTGCTTTCCCCACAAGCTGTATGAGCAAGCACAAGGCTGTGTCTCACGACAACCCTTCAAAAGAAGCTCATGCGCCTCCTTGACAACTTCTCAGCAGCCACTGTGGCCTGGATTCAGTAGCCCGGCTTTCTCTTACAGCCCTGTTCCCTCTAGCTTTGTCACATAAGTCCATCAGGAGCTCCTGGGAGAGAGGAACCTCACCCATCCTCTGGCCACCACCATCTGTTTCTCAGCACAGTTTCTGCAATTTCCCATGAACACAACAGCTTGCAAGGGCCTAAATGCCACAGCACATTCCTATTTCAAAGACTGATATAATCCAAAATCTACAAAGCAAGGCTGATCCCAGGATAATCTAATTTTTCTCTCCTTCTTCCCCTGTTCTGTGACAATGTGACAACTCTGAGATGACACAGTCCAGGAACCCTTTCTGTAATTCAATTCTAGTTCTGAAGCAAAAGTCTGCTTTCAGCTCAGGTCTTCTCTAATATCAGGGAATGATTGAGGGTTTTTTTGTCAGTAATTTCTTTGTTTACTGAGAAACAAAGCAGCATCTTTATTGTAGAAATTCACTTTCAGCTGAAATGAAGATAACAGCAATCTGGGACTTCACTATAGATTCAGAGAGATGCATATCACCTATACCAAAACATCTAACCACGGAACCTCTGACAGGAGCCTTTTCACCTCCTCATATGGCCCATGGAAAAGGTGGAAGATTGTGTAAAGTGATTCAACCCATCCACAGTAATCTCTGCACCCTCCGAAGAAGATTCCTATCTGTTTCCAGAAGAAACCTACTGTTATCACACTCCTTTCCTTGGCACTTCTGTTGCACATTCAGTAACAGGGAGGCAGAACCTTGTACATACTTCCTTGCTATAAATAAACTACTGGGAAATTACTAGAGTACCTCATTAAATCAAAACATTGAAGAGTTTCATCACATGAAAACTTCACAAAAGTTTCGTTGACTTCACATTGACTAGAAAACTGTTGCAAAAGGGGCAGGATGAAAAATGTGTCAGACTGAAATGGAATAGTAAACCATTTTGAACAAAGCAAAAGGGATTTAGGAGATAGAGAGCACAGGAAGAGAAGCCAGAGCTTTTTTTAAGACATTGTGGTTATAAATGATAAGAAAAATAAGTATGGAAGCAGCATATTTGTTTCAATTTCCAAATGTATTTGACAAGTTTCCATAGGAGAGATTAATGACTAAGAGGCACAGAACAAGAATAAAGAAATAAACAAGTCTTCTGTGTATAAAAACTAGCTCAAATTGTTGTTTTGCCCTTAGAAGAAAACTACCCCTGTTACACAGGAGATCTTTTCCTTACAGCCATAAATCCACCATTATCCTGTGGGTCTGGATTTGGAGGGCTACTTTAAGAATAATGTCACACATTTGTAATAGTATTGCTGTAGCTGTAATGGTCTAAAGTCACAAGCAAGACAAGGTTTACGGGCCAGTACAGTCAGAAAAAAGAGAAGCCCGTGTTCAGGTCTGAGATAGAAGCAGTGAACTTCCAAGCTAAATACAAGTAGGGAGCACACCCTTTGAATTTAATCGGATACGCTAAGTCAGGTAGACGAAAAAGCTGGTTTGCACCTGTAAAAGGGAAGGGAATATTAAAAGGGAAGTGGTGACATGGTGGTTATTCTGTAAAGAAATAGGTAAGCCTGTGGCAGATGAAAAGATTAATAAAGAGAGGAAAATCATAATGTGCTGCAAAACTACTCCTTCTTTTGAATTCACCTTTTTACTGTCTACTATAATTAAAATTTTAGTCCCCTGGTTGCCTCAGACCATTGGAGGGCTGGTGCATATTTTCCCAGCTACACGAGTTGGTCCAAGAAGAAATATAACCTTTACCCACAAACCTTGCCTCATGCAGAAGGCACAGAGGTGTACAGCCTGCCCCTACAAATGTGCAGCACTCGCTTTCTTGCTCTGTGAGTAAACATATATTGGAGGAGCCCGCTGTCACTCTGCCTCTTCTCCTCCCCTTTGCGCTCACAAAGTTTGATTTGTTATCGGCACACAGTCTCAGAGGTCAGGGCAGCACAGGCTGCGAGTGGGCCTGGGTGTTAAATGAGGTGGTTAATTGTATGTGATGGAAAAGACTTTGTTTGTTTGTTTGTTTTCTGGGTTTTCTAATCTAAAGGACAGACAAAGCCTCGTCTTTTATGGTCAGATTAATTTTTCTTTATTTTACTAACATAGGGGAAAAAATTTTACAACCTCTTATTCCTGCTGGCACTGCATACTTGTACAAGTGGAAGAGGGAAACTGGGTCCTATTCTGGTCTGTGTTAGTGATGGAGGGGCTCTCTGCACCTAACCCTGGGATCACTCCATCCTCTTATGTTCATCTCCAGAACTCCAGGGGGAACAATCCAGGCTCCAACCACAATATTTGGCCAGCAACATTTTACTACTGGATTTTACTGATGCCAGAGTGAAAACAGGTTTGTTACCCTTTAAATCCCCTAAGGAGTTTGCAGAGCGGGTAGTACTTGCAAACTTGTAAACTCTATTTATATGCAGCCATCAAGTAACATGGACTTTCCTGATATTTTCAATCTATAACACAACCGTAAAAGAAAACTATGTCAGGTTTTCATCTTTCGATCATAAAAGCATGGTGAGCAATAAAAAAAGTCCTCTGGAGGACTTCTTTAGTTCATGCTTACGATATACATATGTGGATGAGACATTAAATACAGTATCTCAAGGCTGCAGATGAAATAAATCTTGGAAGCACAACAAATAACAGGTCATCTAACCAAGTCTAGTGAGATGTGGCTCTCATGCAGTGTGGCCCACAGAGGGTAGATGCCATTCTGCATCGGAAACTGTGAAATAATTGAGCTAGAATAAGGCAAACAACCTAGGAAAGGTGTGAAAACCCAAACTGTCTTTGAATTCTAACAAGAAAACACTGAGAAAATATCACTAGATCTACAACTTGATGCTTGTTAGCAGTAAGAAGGGAGAATTACAGTATACAGTAACAGTGGCTAGAATACACAGACATGCGATAATGTTTCTGTTACACGATCCTTAGAATAATGGGACCCTACAGTAACTACTCAGGTAGCTAAGATACCTTAATGGCCATTAGTAGATATCTGTTGCATTACAGAGATTGCATTCAAATCTATGCCAGTTCTTTGTTGATGGAAAACTAGAGATCAGGTGAAAGAGGAGGCAGGGAGGTAGGAACGTAACTGCCTTTTAAAGGAGCTGCGGTAAAAAAGCCCTCCACTGAGAACTCGGGGCCGCAAATCCCTGGATGAATAGTTGGAAGGATGGTTAGCTCTTGTGTCCCCGATGAGCCCAACCGCTGATGTAAAACACTGGAAGGGAGGCAGTCCCTAAGTGACACCAAATGGTGTATATGAGTCATTAGCTATCATCATTTTGTTTTCTTAGCACCACACCTTCACATTTCTAAGGCATGCACACGTGTAGAGACACTTGCCACCCCATTAGGCGGTGCTGAAGCAGTTCATTATAGGAAAATATATGCTGTGATCCTTCATGGAGATATATGTTCCCTCTTGAGGCCCACTGCTAGAAACTTCCATTCATATATAATTGCCCCCTTGCCTACAAGAGGACAATCTTTGTCATAAGGATTACATGCCAGTCTGTTTCTGCAGAATTGGATGGTTTGGGTTTGTTTTGTCTTAATTCCAGCTTAAATTCCACTTGGACACCACCCACAAAAACCAACAGAAATGTGGCCTGTTTGCTCTTCTTGAAGGGAAAACGTAGGACACATGTTCCAAACCATTTAAAAAAATTTAAATTTTAAAGCTCAGAATTAACACCTTGAATTGCAGCCAGAAATTATCTTAGTCTTGAGACTGAAAGTCTTTAGTTTAGGAGTCGATAAATCAGTCATGACAAGCCTGAACCGGCTATGGTTTATTATAAAATCAAGCTTGATTAACTACTTGAGGTAATTAGACGGACCAGAACAAAAGGACACAAAGTTAAAAGACAACATATGTAGGAAGAACTGGAAGAGATATTTTACTTCACACAGGCTGGCGAATAGCAAGAATGAACTTGTACTTGAAATTCTTTCATATACTGAATTCTGGCTAATAACATAAAGGGACCCGGCAGTATTTATAATAAGCGATTTATTAAATCTGCTGCTCTTGGAGCTGCTCAGCTGCTGATTCCCATTCCCTGCTACCTGCACACAGTCCTGATATCCAGGTGCAGCATTTGAGCTCTCTCTTCTCACAGTGCATGACCCTTCTTTAAATCTCTAAGGGGTTACAAATGTATTAAAAGCACAGTGAAAAATAAAGGGATGCCATGACATTTATTACATTAAAGGATAGCAGCACCATGTTTGGGTATAAACACACTAAATATCAGGGAATTAAAAGAAAATAAAATCTGCTCACATTTCTCTTTTATGTCTTCTGGATTTTGGTCAGTTTATTGTTATTTTTAAGGAATATTTAATTTATTTATGGTACTGCCTATTCTAGCCAATAAAGTTGTAGGACATTCTGCAATGTCTCAAAAATACTTCTACAAAGCATGCTTGAAGTGCCAAAATTGTTATCAAAAGGCCCCAGAAAAGAAAGTTTCAATGATTATTCCTGGAAATGGCTCAGCCATGCAAGTCCAAGTATAGATCAAGTCCCAAAACAGAGGTTTCCAACAGAAGGGTTAAATAAATTTGACAAGTGCAGCTGAAAATAGGGTAAAACTTCAACACTGCAG
>JANZLQ010000008.1:28537827-28553759 GCA_026212715.1 Elanus axillaris
TTATATTATATTATATTTATTATATTTATTATATTATATTATATTCCACATTTGTTTCTAGTGAAATACAATTGTATCAGAAAGAAGACAAAGAATTGGAGAAGCATATAACTTGCCCTCTCCATCTACTGCAGCCTGGACATGTCTCTTCTGAAACACAGCTCATGCTGCCAGTTCTTTACAAAAAAAGGTGACAATAAGCACTTCTGCACCTTCTCCCACAGTGCTGTCTCCTCTAAGTGCTAGCAAAGCTCTTTCGCTTCCCTTTCCCCAATCCTTCTCTAAAAATCACAGCAGCATAGTCAAAGAGGAAGAGCGGGTAGGAATTGTCTGCCTCTTTCTAATGTGCGCAATAGAGTTTGCCTGTTTCTCAGTGCCTGACTCAGAACATCAGATAAAAAGAGTTAAACTGCTTTTTCACTTACCACCATATTACCGCTGTGCCAAGATACCTACAAAAAAAGCTACACAATAGGCAGGCAGCTCCATAATCACTGCTTCTTTTCATGCCAATCAGTATTATCCCATTGTTTCTAGGTGGTCCCTTACCTACCTGTTTTATCTAAGTGAAAGAAAACAGACTGTGTGCAATTTGGACTGGGACTGACTCTTAAGTGTTCAGGCAGTGTTTAACTTACTGGAGCTCTCTATCTCTAAGCCTTTCCTGAATAGAAATAACAACTAATTACTAAATAATGTAGGCATTGTGGTCAGGAGGAGGAGATTATTTATAAAGGAAAATCAGCTAGGGTCAAGAGAATGGTTTTTTAAGAAAAGAAATCTGAATAAGAAATGTGCACGTATAGGAAAGGCAGATAAAGTTGTCCTTGTTACACGAACAGAACTATTAAATTTCTGAAGCGACAGTAATAGAATATCTTTAATATTCGGGCAGAACACAATCTAAATACATGCTGCAGAGTATTAGAGCATATTGTATGTATTAAGTTTAATTATCTTTCACCTCCACGTCCACTAACAGAACTACTCCAGTGACCAGCTGCTTCCCATTACAGAGATATGGGAAGGTGCAGTAAATCCACTGTTTATCTGACCGAAGTCAACATTAGCAAAATATTCTGTTACAAGCTCCCTCGCATGCCCAGGGATTAGGCTCACTGAAGCCCAACCTTCTTCTTCAATGCGGACCATCAATAGATGTTTTTCCACACTGATCGCCTCCACTGATATTTCACAGACAGACTCCTGCTGCGAACTGGATGTGCATCTTTATGCACTTTGAGAGATCTAATTCTCATGCAATAAGCAAAGGGCATTTGAAGGACATGTGGCAGAAAGGAAAGAAAACCGTGCTTATGCCCTTCATCCCAAGGTAAAATGTAGAAAGCAAGCTTCCCTTGCTTGCTCTTTAGGGGCCAAGCTCTAAGCATCAACCTAGCCCATGCAGGCAAAGAGAGAGACTGACTAGGGAAAACCAAAAGATTTTATAGTCCTTGATTTGGGGTGGCTGCCTGGGGATTCATTCATATTCAAGTCTTCCCCTCCCAAGGAAGTCTTGTTCTGTGAGTCCCCCAGGCAGTGCCATCTGTGCCATCCTGATCACTGCGCTCTCCTGAGAGCACTCTGCATGGATTGAGTTAACAGTCCTCTTGGGAGTGCTGTGCCCATCTCCTGCAGACCATCTACACAACCTGTAAACAGCTTTAGCTTTAGGTAGCATGGCCTTTACCTTGCCACCTAGACACCATGACTGTGCTCAGCAGATCGCCTTCAGTCTGCCATTAACAAGCCTTTTTTCCCCATGAAGATACATAACCTGGTATTCATACCTTGTCTTTGATTAGGTAAAATGGTCAGTTTGCCTTTTCTGTTGATTCCTATCCACGATAATTCAATTTTCCCAGCAGCAAACTGTGTATCACACATGGGTTACACTGGATTCCCCATGTCAGCCAAGGAATCTGGGGCCCTTGGATGGGGAATGATGTGTGAAGGGGAAGTGCTGCAGATAAGCTGTGCTCCAGCAAAAGTGAACAGTCAGTAGCAAATGGTTCCCAATAGCCTCTTGGCTTACTTTATGCAGTGGGATGCATAATTACTCTTGGGCTTTCTTGCCTAGAATACACAAACATATGGAAAATAGTGGGAATGGAGGCTTTCCAAAGTGAGATAAAAGATGGGGAAAACTTTTGCAAAAATAAGGTATTTCCTTATGTCACCTTACTGTAACTTCAAAGAAAACCATACCAAACAGATTTTTGGTGGTATAATTACCAACAGCCAGGAATTAAAAAAAAAAACCAAAACCAACCAAAATGCCAAACCATCCAAAGAATATGGCTTGCATCATAAATTTATTCCAGTATTTTGAGACAGTCAAAAAGAGTTATGCCAAATAGTAATCAGTCTGTTTTCCTAAACTGTTAACTGGCCTGGACAAAAGTATAATAACAGAGAGAGAGATATGCCATATTCCTGAAAAACCCTTCAGTCCACATACAACACAAGCTTTGCATTTAGTAATTCCCTTTATGTCCTCCTGCTTACCTCCGAGTCTTGTTTATTTGGGATATTCAGACCCTCACACCATGTTAAAAAACACTGTCTTTAAGTGCCCAGCAGATTTTAATCATTATCTTCATCCTTGGCCTCAATTAAGGTCTAATATAGAGGTGGCACTTGAATGACCTAAGAGGCGCACTTAACCCTGAATACTGTGTCAAAGACACTTAAGTTTCTGCCACATTTCCTCTGGCCATCAAAGCTCTCTCTCCTTTTTCTGCTGCAACCTGAGTGTGTTTGTTCCTAGCACTTTAATGTCCCCTGATGTGAAGACTCCTTGAGTAACAGTCACGTGATAGAAAGTGTGATTAACTCTGCAGGCACTTTTCAGGTCAATGAAAAAACCCTACTTGTTACACTAATATATAATACTTCTTTAGAGATGTTCCCAGGGTTCTACATATTGGGATTCCCACAGTACTTACTCTCTTTCACTCTTGCTGCTCTCCTGTGTTTTGATAATAAAAATACATACCTTTATCTGGGTACAAGCTTGACTCTAATCCATTAGAGTTAGATGTTTCACACTTCTTTAACTATTCCGATTGGTCATTCAGATAATTTAAATGGTAAATCTTTTCCTCTTGACTAAAATGCAATGTTTCTGTAGAGAAGACTATAAAAATAAAGTAGGAAGGAACTAGAATAAAATTAGGAAAACGATAAGATTTTCTTCAGAGTATGCCTTATTGCATTTCTCTTGCTCTGTAGGCTGGCTTGTTACATGAAACACAATGTGTACCACAGGTTGGGAAGCCACGATAGCTGAAAAGATGCCTTCCAAAGATACCTTGTAACCTCAAAGGGTTTGCAAAACCTATGGAAAACTCAGTAGATTTTCTTAAGACTCTTTATATCTTCTTTTACTGCCAGACGTCAAGCCAGTGTAGCATTCAGAACAAGGTTGAACACACTGTACACTACCGTGCCACCAGGCTGACAAACTCTTCGCAGCAGCTACTTGTGGTCCGCAGCTTACAGGGGCAGGGGAACAGGAGTGCGGGGAGTGCCTTCGCCAGCTGCCTGCACACTTCAGAGCTTACATATGGAGTGTGCTAAACTTTAGTCACCAATTACAGATGTGCAGGCATTTTTTCTTAAAAAAAGTGACTATCTTCAGGTCATAATACAAGTGGCTCACTTTAAAACTTTTGTGGATAGACCCTGTATTCCATTAACAGGAGCTCAGTATTAATTACAGAAAAGGAAGCTGTGTTTTGTTAGGCATGTCTTGGACAATTCGAGTAATGTGCTTATTGGCACATTGGTTCAGTGGCTAAGCAATGAGGTGGAGAAAAAGGAAGCTTTAATAGGTAACAGGATAGGATGGGTAAAGCAAAATGAGACTGCCAGGTGGGTATCAGTGGCTCCGAATCTCCAGTAACAGAGAGGCCACAGAAGGAGTATACACACGAGAGTTGGCAGAGTCTTCTGGCTAGCTGACTTCTCAAAGTCTTCAGCACTGCTTAACGTACAATCTATCTTTGGCGAACTGCTGAATATAATCTAATATACCTTGAATTACTACTTTATTTGATTTTTCTTCATTAATGTTACCAAAATAGTACACAACCAGAACAATGAGGGCTATGTTTACCATTTAGTCACCATGTAATGATCTGCAGTTGACAATAATTCACAAAGCATACCTCATCTATTTTATGGTAGAAAGACACTGGAGGTTAAAGGACTTTTCCATAGTCAAGGAGGACTGCTGGTGAGGGAATTCTTAAGTCTCAGCCCACCCTTCATTTTTCTCAAATAATCCCTAAGTCTTCTCCTCTGCATAGGAATCAGTGACCTCTTGAGATACTGGAGTGAGTAGGAGAAGGAAAAGCCATCATGCTAGTCCTCCCCCTGATATGCCCATCACATGAAAAAATGCTTGAAACTAATTGGAATCTGAATATAGTGATTGCCTTTAGTTACAATCTTCATTCTGAAGAGAGTCTGAATATTACGTCTCCAAAGACTTGGAGGTCTTGAGCTAACAAAACTATGGGAGGGATATTTAACCTCGTGTCTTGGGATTTAGGAATCTCTAGATCAGAATTTCCCAATTTTTCTGTTATCAAAAAGTAAGTCTGGGTTGCAGTTTCAGGATTGCAACCACTTATTGTCGCAGGCGCTGCTTTCAAAAGTGAAGTTTTGCTGAGTTATGACTTGATTTGGAAATATAAGTTCTAGTTTGGGGAACCCTGTTCTATATATTAACAATCAAGAGGTGAGCCCATCAGAGGGAGCAGCACTTCAGTGCTGATTTGCCTTATACATCTCTCCCTGTGAAGTATCTGATACTCAAAACTGTCAAAAGCACAATCCTGAGTGAGGTGACCTGATTCGAACTGACAGCTCCTATGTTCCACTGAAATCAGGTCAAAAGACAAGTGTGTGGGGAAGGCAAAGACAAACGGAAAACCAGAATGGTTGATGTAAGTGTCTAATATTTCATAACCTCCAGTGTCTAAAAAATACATGCCTGAGGCCACAAAAGTGGTGCTATGTTTTTTCTATACATTTGGTAAGCAAGATGTTAGGCTTCAAAGCTTCCTAGCCTCTGATTTCACTAGAATTTTGTACAAGTGGTCAAAGTCTAACTTCAGCAAAACCAGTGGAGGCCACTGAAAATTGTAATATCTTGAGGCTGAGGCATGTTGGCCAGACTCACATGGAAAAGTGTGCCTTAATAACTATCCTGTAAGTAAGTAGAAGGCATGTTTTCAGGCATACCCTTGACTTCTAGGCAGACCTATAACTTTCATCTCAGATGTCTGCCCTTGTGGTTTGTTATTTCCCTCTGTTAAAGCACAAATATGCGGCACAGGGCATGAGCTTAACTAAGTCTAAGAGAATTACCATTATGTACCACTCTTCATGTTCATTTGTATCGGGCAACTTTTTGACATACACCATTTTTGACTAACAAATGTTTAGGTCATCCAAGTCAGTCTGGAGGAAAGCATCTCAAAATTGCTTCATGTTTTTCAGCACAATGGTTCATTATTGAAAGGAGAAGCAAACTGAACCAGAGAAGTAAATAATTTTCCTGGCAGTATGTCTTCCTTTAGAAAACAGGTGACCTGATGCCATTTGCTAAAACAAATGAAAGCATAAGACCACTAAATTCAGCAGTGTGAAAACTGCCTTTAAAATGTTCCAATGCAAAAGCAAAGTAAAACATTCTCAGTTGGCCTGAGGTCACCGAGTTTTTCTGCTAGCCCTAAAATGTAACAAAAGCAGATTTCAATGTATTTGAAAGATGTGCTTGAATCAGAGCTGCTGAGTGCACAAAGAGGATTCAGATCTCCAAAAGGTGGAGCACAAACTATCCTTCCCCTCACACCAGATCATTTTTCTCAAAATCTCAAAGCATAGAAAGCAGCAATTTTAAAGCCTAGATAATTCAAAGGCAGTTTAGCAGATTTTCTCCAGCCTTTCCAGAATTTTTTTTCATCTGGGCTGAGACCAACCATGAGAAAATTCAGCCCAAATGGCAATTTTTGGGGAAAAATTATAACTTGCTGAAAGACGAGTTTTAGAATGAAAATGCTTTTCAGCCATAACTATTCCACATCAACCTTTAACACTTTAACTAATACATTATTAAATTACAGCTTATTATATGAATTATGTATATATAATGTATAAATGCATATATTAGTTTATATGTAATGCAGTAGCCAAATATATGGAAGAAGGTAAGCTTTCTGAATACCAATAAGTGTTAGCAAAATATATGTAGAAACAGAAGAGGTATTATACAACTATTAACAAGAATCCATCTTTACAAATGAAAGGCTCTGACATTTGTCCAGACCAAAAATCCAATTTTACAGCACTGGGAGATAAGGAATTAAATAGAGTGCAGATATCATCTAAGCTGGTATTAAAAGGTTAGCAGTGCTTAAAATTGATTAGTTACCAAGAACAGACAGCCTACATCCCAGGCTGTGAGAAGGGTATTGGCCAGATGTTGCTGAAGCTTTAGTGCCATTTTAACAAACTCTCGGGCTAGGCAAGAGCTTCACAGATTGCAAAGTGGGGAACATAACTCTGTTAGAAGGCAGGCATCCCTGCATGCTACACAGCAGCAAAGTTAACAACAGTTGGGAAAAAAACCCCACATTAAAAACCTTTAAAAAGACGTAGTAGATCATAAGGGCTCCATACCTGTGGGAACAAAACTGCCCTGCAATTTAGGAATTAGGAGCCAGTTAGTTTGGGGAAGGAAAGCCCATGAACTGATAAGTCATTTGGAAACTGGAATATCAGAGAACTGAGAGATATGTCAGGATATAGATGAGTACCATATACCAAATTTCAGGCTATGGCAGGTTATGGAAAGATATCCAGGAAAGATCACACTTTCTTGAAGATCATCTAAACTACTTACTGCTTTCCTAGCTGTCATCAAGGCAGGAAGAAAAGAATGAAATAAATTTTTAAAGACAGACAAACAGTTAGCACTAGGACACGGGTGTGCCATTTTCATTGCTGAGAAATGTCACAGATGACAGTAGCAAAAGCAATATGTGACTGCTGACAAAGATGACTTCATTACTAGGATTAATAGCAAAAAAATGAAAAAGGTCAGAAAGGGCTAAGGACTAGTTAGATATTTGGTCAAATATGGTGATGCAAACTCTCCATGAATGCCGTATAGTAAATATATTATAGCAGATAAGTCTATAAGTTTTTTAATCGTAAAATTATAGTTTTGCCATTATGGATTTGCCATGAAGAAAAAGTGTCAGAACCTTATGAATCATAAGGAAATATAATGAAGTGTCAAAGCACCTATTTATGTTGAAAATACAAGACATTCTCAAACAAAGGAAAGCAAAAGGAAAGCAAAGAAGTTATTCTGCACCCATAGAGAAATCAGGCAGCACTTCAGTAATTAATATTTATCACTTATGGCACCTTTCATACATTGAAAATGCTGAACAAATACCAACTGACCTGTACAACACTCCTACAATACGTGATACACATAATCATGGAAATTACAGTAGGGAGCTGGCAATGAAATAAAGTCCTGGAGATCCTCCCTTGTGGGGAAAAGCATTGCATGTGAGATGAGGCTGCCATGTAGGGATTGCATAGCATACCTGAGGACACAGTTTACACCGAAACTGGAGAGACAGAGGAAGAGAGGAAGACAAAAAGGTGGGCAAAGCTCCATGGAATATCCAACTGAGATGCTTATAAATGAAAGCAGCAGCAGCTGATTTTGACATGTGGCTATTTTTGGGTTTGGAGGTAATCACATTCAAGTTGAGCACAATGTCTGCAGGCAAAGCCCCCCCCAGAAAACAGAAAAAGCTGTTTCCCCACCAGCACATAGAATCATAAAATGTCCTGAGTTGGAAGGGACCCATGACGATCATCGAGTTCAACTCCTGACTCCACACAAGACAACCTAAAAGTTAAACCATATATTGAAGAGCATTGAAACGCTTCTTCAACACCAACAGGCTTTGGGCCATGACCACTTCCCTGAGGAGCTCGTTCCAGTGCTTGACCACCATTATAGTGAAGAACGTTTTCCTAATAACCAATCTGAGGATTCCCTGATGCAGCTTTCGGCCATTCCCTCACATCCTATCACTGGACACCAGAGAGCAGAGATCAGCGCTGCCCTCTCCATTCACTTCCATGAGGAAGTTGTAGACAGCAATGAGGTCTACCCTCAGACTCCTCTTCTCTAAGCTGAACAAACCTAGTATCCTCAGCTGCTCTTAAGTCTCACCTTCTAGTCTTTTCACCACCTTCATTGCCTCCCTGTGGACACACTCTAAGATTTTTATATCCTTCTTACCACACATGGAGCTCAAAGGGAAGTGGCACCAATGCTGAGTAAAGTCAGACAATCACTTCCTTTGACTGGTTAGTTATGCTGGGCTTAATGCACCCCAGGTTGGCCCTTTTGGTTGCCAGGGCACATTATTGACTCATACTGAGCTTCCCATCAACCAAAAACCCCAGATCCCTTTCTGCAGGTCTGCATTCCAGCCTCTTGTCCCCCAGTCCGCACATAAATCCAGGATTATACCACCCCAGGTGCAAAACTTGGCATTTGTCCTGGTTAAACATCGTATGGTTGGTGATTACCCAGTGCTCTAATCTATCCAGATCTCTGTATTAGGTCTCTCTACCCTCAAAGGAATCAACAGCTCCTCCTAATTTAGTATCATCAGCAAACTTAGTATGGACTCAACTCCTGTGTCTGGGTCATTGATAAAAACATTGAAGAGAACTGGCTCCCGAGGAGTGGATGTCTTTGCTTGTTTCTTTTAATCAGAGCATGGGGTTAAAGCCAGAGACCAAGAATCAGTTCACAGCCTCCACCAGCTAAACTCTCTGCTTGAGACTGATTCATTATAAATCAGCTTTCTTGCAGCTTAGTTTACCCGCCTGTAAAACAGGTAATTCTGAGCCAGACTGTCAGCTGTGAACTGGCACAGATCCACTCGGTTCCCAGTGTCAGAAGGGGACATATTTGGCCAAAATTAAGTGTCACACATCCCTGATGAGGCAGGCAGTGATTTACATCATGACCTGGCTCACTGCATCCATGTCTACATGGACAGGCACAGACATGACAGGATGTTGCTCTGATCCAGATGTTGCAGAGCTCTTCTTAAGCTGAAGTGGCAATGCAGCTTCCAGAGGGGATCTGTCCTATGCCTGGCATGTGGCTTGTGTCCATAGGGCACCCACCCATATAAAAATAATTTTTCTGTACCTCACAGGTGCAATAAAGTTTTCTTAATATCAACTAATTGGGCCTTTACCGTTGACAATGAAGTCTGATATGTCCAGGCTGGTCTGTGAAACATTGCTGGTTTCAAAATATTATTTTTATTCTTGTTAGAATAAGCGATATCCTGCAATGCTCTCCCAAACTATGTTTAGGAAGTGAAATGACAAAATCAAACAAGAACAACCTCTTGAAATTCAATTCATGGAGTCAGACAGAAAGTAAATAAGCACACACCTAACAGGAAAGCTTCACTTCACTAATACCAACTGAGCACATGAATTGAACAGGCTTCAGGATTTTCTGCCCAATTAACATAACTTCAAAATCCTTGTCTGGTCAAGAGTTCCCAGCCCAGGGTATTCATTGGCAGAACCTCAAGACACCCTGCTTGAACAGAGAAACAGCAACAAACGTTTCTCTTATGTGACCTGCCTCGGGTCTTGACCCAGCATAAAGATCGATGGTTTAGTTGTTTAATTTCCCTGAAGAGTTTTGGCTTTTCCACAAGGTTAAAATATAATATGGATTATATACCTACTAAAAGAAACTAACACACAGTATGCAATATTAATCATAGGTGGTGTTTTCAGAATATAGAAATACAGTATCCTCAGAAATCATTCCATGTATTTTTAAAAGAACCCAAAGAATTAATGGATGGTACAAGAGATCTCTTTTAAAAAAGAAAAATCTTACCTGTCACAAGCTGTTGTCCAGCTAGTCCTACTGGAACCATCCCCAGGTTATTCATAGCTGTAGCCCAAGCCGTTGGATCAGTGACTGACATGTTAAGTTGTGTGGTATCTATAGCTATACTTCCCAAACCATCAGCTGCTGCAAGAAAAGAAACACACTGTAAATAGAAAAGTCAACATGCCTGGATTTTTAACCAAAACCTTCAGTGAAAATGAGATATCATGACCACTGCTTATTCTGGGTTTGTTTTGTTTCTTTATTATGATTCGCCTTCTAGACCATTGATAATTGTGCTTGGCATTGGATAGCAAAACATAAAGACGTTGGAAACATTCAACAGACATAAAATGAAACAAGAGTGATTCAGGCTGGTTATATGGAAAACTTTTTCACCATATGGGCAGTCAAGCAGTGGAACAGGCTGTGCAGTCGCCACCCTTGGCAGCTTTCAAGACTCAACTTGATAAAGCCCTGAGCAACAGGCCTGACCCTATGGTTGGCCTTGCTTTGAGCAGGAGGTTGGATTGGAGACCTTCTAAGGCCCCTCCCAACCTGAATGAATTGCCCTGAAACCCTCTGATATTTAATTTAATTATATATAACCTGTGGCAACTTGTCAGAAAGCTGTGAGAACCAAACACACCCCAAGGAAAGACGTTTTCCATAAGGTGCAATTTTGGGGGGTAAAAGATTTAAGAATATATTAGCCTCTAACTAAAAAAAGGCCAAACCAAATTGATTCACTATGGGAAATATCAAGTTTTGTTCTAAAACCAAAAAAGAATTCTCATGAATATGGACAAAACAGACTGAGCCTAGGCATGGATTTTCCTGGGTTGGGGAAGGAAGAGTAGGTTGGATAGCTAAGAAATGGTAGCTTTCTGATACTGAATCCCCAAACACAAGGTGTGATCACACATTTTTGCTTCCCCCTCCCCAGTCACAGCTGAAATCAGCTCTTTCCAGCTATTTTCTTATGACCTTTGCAGACTTGAGATATTTACCAGCAGCCATTGCTTTTCCTCAGTTCCTTTTGCTCCTATTAGATTTCTTCAGCTAGGAATAATTAACTACTGTATTAGCAGCATCTTGAGATGGGATATCACTGAACGCAGGGCCCACACACAGCTCATTAGGCTCTGAAAGAGAAAAGACGAAATCAGCTTTCAAGTGCTGCAGTTAGAACATCATTGCAAAACAACAGACCACTTTGGGAATCCACTTGAAGCTCCTGCCCACTCCCTCTGGATCACCAGCCCTGGCCTCCTTGCACGTATTTAGTGGCCACTGTAGAGGCATTTCAGCGAATGCTCATCCTTGCCTGCTGAACAAACAGTGCCACGTATGAACCTGTCAGACTGCTGAAAAGCCCTTCACAAATTAGGTCTTATCGGTAGCTACACAGCCTCCTCAGCATGAAGGCATTGGCTGAAAGAACATATTAAGGGATTAATACGAATTTGTTTTTTTTAACTGTTAACAATTAACTGATGTTGCAAGTTTCAAGGAAATAGTCTCCTGTTCTGAGATGAAAAGGGAAAAAAAAAAAAAAGTACTCTGCAATGATTTACAGAATGGAGCCTGCAGAGACGTGGAAAAATAAGAAAACCTAACAAAGCTGAGGATGATGCCTGCTCCTTAACTAACACGGTATCTTTGGCTCACAAAGGTTAGTTAGCTTGAAGCAAAGGTGAAATATCTTCTTCTAGCTAAACCACATTGCTTTCATCAAGTATCTGTCAGACCATGAATTTTACATAAGGGTAACTTCTTGCTGTCGCTGTTGTTGTTTGTGAAGCTCCCCGCATCAGTGCATGGCTGGTGGGAAAGGAGGCTGAATGAGTGAACGGGTGAGAGGTGTGACCAAAGGCTGTGAGCTCCCAGCACTCACAGCAGACGGAGACAATGCTGGGGTGAGGATGATCACAGATACATACCCATGTTAGTCTTTGTGCATTAGTTACCTGTGACTGTGGGTGAAAAGGGGCTGCTGCATTATTGTTTTGGCTTGCCAGTAGCCGGGGGGGGTCTGACCTATTGTGTTTGGTACTAGTGGCCAACAACTGACCAAGTGCTTACAAGTGTTAGAGGTAAGTCACTGATGCTGTGTGGGTGCATCTCGGTGACTTGTTCAGCCCTAAGGTGTTTGTGCTGTCTTTCAAAAAGTACTTGAAAGACCTTACTTAAGAGGTTTCCAACATGCAGTCCCTAAGAATTCATCTTTAGAAAAGACAGAATTAACATGATTACACTATATTTTAGCTTAGTACTTCCCACACTTTTGTTTTTTTTCATGTGATATGCATAAAGTACAAGCCAAGAAAGTTTTATATTATAGTTCCCTGACACTGTAGAGATCACTTCATAGTAACATGACCACATCAATAGCTGTAAAAGTGAATAAAGAGTCAGGATCAGGCAATGCTGTACATTTTTTAGTATGTTGTAATTAGCAAATAACCAGTATACTAGGTTAAAACACATTTTGTTCAAATCTACAGTGGGTCTATTTAAAAGTCAGTATTTATCAACTCTTAATATTTGAATTTGCAATTCCAATTCTTATTTGATCTCCACTATTCATTATACAGAACATAAAGTAATTTTATGATAAAAATGGCTTTTAAAAAACATCTATAAACACCAAACAAACATTGAACGGAAGTCCTCTGCAGGGAATGTGACTAACATAAGGCAAGCCACCCAAGATTTATGTCATGTTTTTAAAAACTGGGTGTCTCCTGTTCAGCTCCTTAAACTTGTACTTAGCTCTTTCCACTCAGCTGTAAACTTCTGAGCACAAACATCTATTTCAAGCATAGAGCGGGCTGAATTAATCCTTGTCAATAAGTTATTTCTCACACAGTACAGCCCCCCTCGCTCTTTATGAATCATTCCCAAATCAATCCTGATTCACAAATACATGCTGAATAGCCCAGATGAGAGTGGTTCACTTCTTCCCATGACCGGCAACCTTGTTGCCTTGATGTAGGAAGGTGTGTCTGAAAAACTAAGTGATTAAATGCCTCTTCTTACCTTGCTGTGCACTAGCTGCTTGTCCCCATAATGCATCACCCTGACTACTGGGGAGGAAGGAGGTGCTGCTCCATGGTTTTGGGGCAAAGGCATCTCAGGCAGGTATGGATTACTGGGATAAGGGGTAGAAAATGGGTGTTGGACTGTCGCTTTCACCCCTGCTCCCCCAATTTTACTGCTTTGTGAAGTGTGCACCAGGTGACATAATGAGGTCTGCTGCCAAGCAATACTCGCTCAAACCTACATTGCAGTTGTACTAGCTCTGCCAGAAATGGGAACTGGTCCATAAAGAAGCAGGCACTGGGCTAGACAAATGCACCTCAGCCTACTGAGAATGAATAGGTGACTTTTTTGGTGTTTGCCTTCTACCAGGTTGTCCACATCTTTCAAATTCTGTTATACTTTCATGAATTAGCCAAAAGTATTTGTTAAAGTCCTTGCAGAGGATGAAGAACATAACACCATGAATATGAAATAAAGCAGAATCAGGGGGTTAATTGCTGAAACTCCTGTTGTACTATGCCACCAACTCTGCCCAATGTGCCATCAAAGTCCTCGCTCGAAACATACTCATAGCCCATGCTGGCTCTGGGCAGCTTTGCTTTCTCTCTGGCCATCAAGTCTACTGTTTTATCAGCAGGGCCTGGATGTAGTGCAGGCTGAACCAGGGGGAAAAAAAACACAAAAGAGCACATGAGGAGCCTAAAGTGGAACTAGCCCTATCTAACCAAGAACTGCTGCAGGCTATTTTGTCAGTGGAAGACAGCTGAATAACAAGCATAAATGCATCTGCGAACACTGAATAATTTGCAGCAAGCTGTAGGCAGAACTAATGCTACATCCTGAAGGACACAGACTGTAGAAACTAGCTCTCTTAAAAAGAAAAATACTAATTGTGAACATCCCTTCTACTGACAACTCACCAGTAACATTAACACAGAGCAACATAATATGGCTAAAATAATCTCACAGGCATTTCACACCTGATTTAGACTCAAACATTAGCTTTTGTTTAAAAACTTCTGAAAATTCAGATGGGGAAGGTTTCATTAATGCTTAAAGTAAAATCAGCTTTGGGCAAATTTCATCCTTTCTTTGCATAGCTCAGACACTGCACTATTATTCCCTCCATGACACTGGAAACAAAACAATCCAGGGAAACAAACCCACTCACTGGGTCATATAAAAAACAAAGTGCTGTGTTTTATGAGAAATACATCTACTAGCAAAGATTCTTGCTTTCTTAAAAATAAAAGGAATCACTGTGATACTGGTTAAGCAGGCAAGAAAGTGTACACTTGTGCAGGAATCCTGTGTATACTGAGCAGCCATTAATCAACATCGTTTCACTGACATCACACCTTTAGAAAGCATTCCTGATTTATAACTCATTAGTACTCCTCTGGGCATTAATGACCTGAAGATATATGTAAAAGAAATCTGTGTTTATAAACACTTGTGCATGGGAGTAGCTTTACTCCAGAGGAGTAATGTCAGGAGCAAATAAAGCCATAATCCTGATTTACAGGAGAAAATGTGTAAAGTCTTCTGGGCACTTCTGTTCCTTGGGGTTTGGGAGGGGCAGGGATGTTAATACAAACTTCCTTATTAACAAAATTTTAATGCCAAATGCTTTGTAAAGTGATACAATGTTACAGTTTTTGTGGTCTCTCTTTTTGCAGACACAGTGCAAGTACCTGTCCTCGGATGGTGGATTGCTGGAGACACTTAGACTTCCCACAGACAGGTTGTCACAAAGATAAAGCACCCTCAAGTCCATACCAATGAGCACTTCTCAGTCATAGCAGATTGTACTTAGCACGCATATTTTATACCAGGCAATCAAATGCAGTTACCCAAATGAATACAGAAGTCAGTTATATATTGTTCATCAATTATCACAGGCAATGAATGCCATGAGACAAAGAAATTAACACAACATAAAACTAATTCAATAACACAGCAGATTGCTAAGTTAAAACCCTACCCCTTAGATATCCATAACACCACAGACAATGAATTACGACACAGAGCGAAGCTGATTAAATGCACCACTGTAACGAGGCTCTGTGGAGTGCCGGGGTCAGCAGCCAGCTCTGGGATGCAAGGAGGAGGTTCTCTGCCCAACTCTGACACCGACCTGCTGGGAGACCTTCAGCCATTTCACCTCTCTGCCTAATTTTAGTGACCATTAAATCCTTCAAGGAAAAGACTGCTTCCATCAACCTTTTGAAACCTGGGACTACGAGTCGCAAAGATGTTAAATGTTATTGGTGCCGGTGCTTGAGACAACGCAGATGGGAAGGAGCAATGTGGTATCTTGTGAACTGGTACATCTAGGTGAGTTTTCCAGTTCTTAAAAGAACGGCATGTGCGAAGGGTTTGTTACCATTCACTGTGATTCATAGGACAGCAGTCATTAGGTTGGTCATACTCCACTTGACCTGCCAAAGCACAGGCCATTTACCAGGCTAGCTCCAGCTGTCTTCTAAAATATATCAAGCGTTTTGTACTGGTTCTTCCCAGTGTTTTTATTTCTCCAGCTGCAGACAGGACTCCCAGTAAGAAGGAAGAAAAAGAAAGAAAAGTACAGTTCTGTCAGTCACTATCCATTTCTTCCTGACCATCTTAGGATGAAGAAGAATGCTGGGAGTAGCAACAATGAACATGATACTTTTGTGCCATAGCCATCCTACCTGGAGCACACGAAAAAAAAGACGTATCTAATGTGACTCTGAAGATGGCTCTTATTAGTAAATATTGCATGCGCAGTGTTTCAAGAAGAGGCATTGTCTCATGTTTTCACATGGTTAGTAGTAAGTTAACACCTAGAAAACTGCGGGGAGGATCCCCGACATAGGTTCGGGCCTGAGAAGGCGGAGGAAGAAATGCAGCCGACCCAATATGAGTG
>JANZLQ010000008.1:28553859-28581664 GCA_026212715.1 Elanus axillaris
ACTGAAACATCCCTTCCTGATACAAGGGATCACTAGACCCATGCCCTTTGTCTGCAATCCAATCCCCAACAGAAAACCTCACCTAAATTCTGAAATTCAAAAGGAATTGAAGGAAAACAATACATGAGGTACCAGAGCATTTTTGAAAGTGTCTTATTTTCTGGTAAAGGACCCTAACTTAGGCATCTAATGTATGCTTCAGCCCTGCACAGCTCTATTGAAGAGAGGCCAGTTGCTTTCACCCAGTTTATGTGGGTTTCTCCGCCACATCTCCCTATTGCCAGAGGCCTTTGCAAAGCTTGATTCTGCAGGAAGTGGCACTTTTCTTAAGAAAACAGCGTCATTAGGCACAAGCCGGTGAAGATGAGCAGGGTCCTACCCTGAGAGCCTAAATGGGACCTCTGGTTATGTGTTCACTTACATAATCCTTCTGTTTTTTCTGTCTTATGAATGAATTATTATAACACCTTTGCTCATTCTAGATTGTGCCATTAAGAAACTACATTATCATCTTATAAAATCATAACACATACACTACAGCATTAAGAGATTCCACTTCTCACTATGTACACTGAATATGTAAGGTTTTTGCATAGCTACAGGTGATCCTTTCCACCAATTTTCACTGAAAAGCAGTTAATGAGTAAATCTTGGCCATACTGATAGGACTAAGACAACTTAGAGAAAAATGACAATATATTTACAGTCTGCCTCTAAATTTAACAAACCCAATTTGCACAAAACACATTTTCTGGAAGAATTGCTCATTTGAGATGCTGCATTACTTAAATCCTCTGCCCCAGCACTTCTTGAAGATAACACATGGTACACACAAATGCCAGATTTCCCTCAGAAAGCAGAACACTGGAAGATTTCAACAGTGAGAAAAAAATAAAAATAAAACAAAGGTCTTCAAGATAAACAGGTGTTCTCTTGCGATGTTCCTTGAAAGGTCATCCAGTAATATTTCATTTAAATCCTGAATTTCACTGGCATCTCAGAGCAAAGTCTTAACAGGTTACAAATGTGCTTTTTCTTTTGTGTGTATTTTAGCAGCTGCAGTCTGAATATGCTGAAGTCTATAAATAACAGAATCTTGAGGCACATTAAGCAAAGCATTATAGAAGTCCAGCTTAGTTATTGAAAAAGCATATGCAGTTCCAAAATCATCTGGAACGGAAAAAATAAAAGAGCAACTTTGCAGGCTAGCAATGCAGCACAGACTTGATAAAAATGGGTCTGATTATTCCTTGAACACAAAACGCTGTTGTGAATTGATGATTGCGTCTCCATTTTTCACTTTGCCAAGATGGCTTGCAGTTGTGAATCACTTGCTTCCCATTTAAGAGGGCAGTGGCTTACTGTCTAAATTAGGACAATCCTCCCTTCAAATTTCTGCATTTTAAGAATTTGTATTTAAGAACAAAAAAAAAATTTCTGAAATCTTTTAATTACTTACAGCAGTATTTTAATAGTAGGCCTTGTACCGCACTTTTCTACAGGCTGCTGACAGCTTTAGAAACATGACATCCCCCACCACTGTATTTCAGATAACAGAAAGCACTCAAAGCAGGTCTTGAGCAAACATACTTCAGCAACCTTTATCAGAAGGGTGAATACTGAAATGAGAGGAATGTCTCCTTGATGCCATAAGGTACCTGGGCCAGTCATTATGTGGGCTATACTTGCTATTTCTTATCTAGCTGGGCTTGAGAGAACACCTATATAAACGCACTGCATTTACCAAATACCTTCTCCCACTCCACCGTACAATGTCCTTACCTCATGTTTACTAGAGCTGCTTCAAGCAGCTGCAATACAAAGGGTTGTTTGCTTGGGTTTCTTTTTTAAAGGAAAACAGATGAAGAGAAAGGAAAAAAAAAAAGACCAAACCAAGCTGGGACACACTTCCAGAAAAAGCATTTTTAGCTTCCTGGCTAACCTAAAGTGAAATCGCTCCCATGCCACCTCCTGAAAAAGTGAAAAGCTTGATGGGTGAGCCCTGTCTGTAGCAGAGCCCTGGGGATGGTATAATACAGTCTATCAGAGGCAGGGGAGCCTCATTATTGAATTTCCAGATGAACACAGACTGCTCTCTTCTAGCCCCAGAAGACCAGGAGACAGTTGAGTTTCACATGGCAACATTATGTATGGAAAATCTATTTTAAGTAACTTTTAAGAAGTTTCTAAAATGCATTCATTATCATTTTTCTTCTCCTTCGAAGCCTGTATAATTGAAGTCCTGGAGTTAAAGCAGCCTGTCTTTTCAGGCAGAGATTCACGGGGAAAAAAAGGATCCTTGTCAATCAAACTATTTTCATATTTTTAAAACACACTTTTATCATTGGACCAAATTGTGACAAGAGGTGACATCTAAGTGTCCTTGGTTAAGTGCCTGAGTGATCTGCAGAACACTTTTTTGCAGAGTACTGAAGCGATCTAAAGTCATATTGATCAAAATTTTATGCAAGACCATCAAGTATTCTCTCAGTGACGGCTGCTAAGTAAAACTCTGGAAAAGAGGCTTAGGCTTGTTTTGTTTGTTTTAATTCAAGGTTTCTGGTAATAAATTCTGCTTAAGAGAAAAACTCAGTATCTCTTCTATCAACTTACATCTGTCCTCACTCCGAAAGCTGCCATCCTCTCTTAGCACATCACACTCAGGATCTTTTCTCCAGCTACAAGCTCTAAATAGGTAGTGTGTTCCCTGGCCTCATTTATCTTGTATTCTTTCCATTCCTCTTAGTGTATCTCCTGTTCTTCTCCATTTACCTCGCAATACTCTTCCTTGGTTTTCTTTGTATTTTTTCGTTTCCATTCATTGACTCCACACTTCCCCCTACAACAAAGGCACATTTCTTGCCTTAGTCTGCCATGGACCATTCCCTCATCCAAATATCTCTTCACAGCCAAGACAGTATTGTTTGTTATAGTCTGCTGTTTTATTAGGGGAAAGAGGGATTCTTCTCACCTAACTTCAGCCAATGCAGATGTCTACACTTGAGCTTTTCTGCTGCCCTTGTTGCCAATGGGGAGAACCAGATACTTCTGACAGACTGTTTCAGACCCCTACCCCACCTTGGAGGTACGCATCTCACTTCTCTGGCAAGCAGTCTACACTGCAGGTTTGGATATGGACATCTGCTTTGTCAGACACCCATGGCATGAGATGAGCTGGGCTGAGTGAATTGTGCCTTGGGAGCCCAACCACTGCTTTCGGCTACCTGCATGCCATATGAATCCCAGCAAGACACTTGGTCCCAAGGGACAAGCTCCCACTCCTGTCCTTTGCCTGCCTGATAACTCCAGCATGGCAAATCTCAAGAGAACAGAAATCACGAGTCAGTTTGCAATAACTCACGAGAATGTCCCCAAATATAGATACATACGGATATTTAGAGAGAGAGATGGTTTGCTTTCTGATTTTTTTTTCCTGCCCATCCCCAGTGAATATGCCAACATATGACTATTAGTGTTTGACAACAGGAGCTGCCCACTCAAACACATTTCCTACAACTGTGATGCCCTACATCTGCCTGTTCTCTGGAGAGAGAATTCATCCCGGACCTTTTCTTCCTAGTTCCAGATGAATCCCATCTCCTCAGCCCTATTTCTTTACTAGACACTTAACTCCCTTGCTCCTTGCAGCTCCCATTTAAAGGTCAGTGTAGACCACACCCCCCTCTCAGCTACCACAGTCCCCTATTTCTGCCCATCAGCTTTGCCCAGCCTGCTACTGGCTTGCTTTATCCTTCATGCCATGCTTGCAGGCAGCATCTTATTTTGATTAGGAAGTGAGGATAACTACAGGGGGGTTCCCACTGTCCTTTCCCTTTTCCCAGGTTGTTTGCTGTGGGTAAATGAGGGGAACAAAGAAGATTTCCCACCTACCACAGGACAGAGCAGAACTTCCAGGCTTTTTGTGCTCCCTCATACCCATTAGATTTCAAGAGAGGCTGAATTGTCACTAAGCAGGGCCAGGAATTGTGTCTGTTTTCTGAATGGTTGTGTATGGGATCACTAACAAGTTACTGTAAGGCTGCAAATTTAGGAATATCACATACTCTGTGGGTGTGTTCTTCTTCACAGGACACTTGGACACCTCCTTTCTCTTCCATTGAGGGAGAAGCAATGCTGTATTTAACACAAGGTCAGATCAGGAGAATAGCAGCTACTGTGCATCAACTATGATCAGGCAACAAAAATTATTTCAAGGCTTCTCCCTTGTAACTAGCTGTGAGGGGGTCAGGGCAGAGGAGTTTTGAGCTGCAGATCATGGTGAATATAATGATGCTAAAAGCCCTGCCTCCCTCCAGGTGGTCCTGCTGTATCTTTACCCAGCCAACAACCCTTCTACTCCCTTTTCCCTGAAATGCTTTCTTGTATGTGCATTTGCTTTCTCCAACTTCAGTTATAATTCTTCAGGGCAGGAAATCATGTGGATTTTCCCTCAGGCAGAGCTAAAACCTACTAGAGACCCAGCAGTCCTTGTGCTGTAACTGGACTGATGCTGGCTTTAGCTAGGACCCCCCAGGCAGGGATGTCACTGAGCCAGCAATGCTCTGAGATCCATGGACAAGACCACCCTCCTGCCAAGCTTTTGCATAGCACCTCGTGCAGCCATGCTTTCATCCCTTTTGAGACTTTTAAGACGCTACTGTGATGTGAAATTAGGAATACTGTCTTATTTGAAATATAAACTCTTCAGGGCAGAGAATTTGCCTTTTTCTATGTTGGTAAAGTTCAATGTAAATTTACTGCATTGTATAAATATTTTCTAATAACAAGGGCAGTAACAAAATAATGTATTGACTTTACTGCAATACAGTATTTCCAGGCTTCAAGATACAACCAGAAAAAACCCAAAGTCAACAACAAGACCAGAAGATTTGCAGAACCTTTAGCGGTGAAGCGGAAGCCATGAAGTCACTGTGTGAAACTTTGGTAAATTAGTTACTTATATTCATAAATAGCAGTTGTTACTGCAGTAAAAATCCTTGCAAATTGGCCCTCTGGAAAATATAAAGCAGAATGTAACCAGTGTAAACCAGCAGAGCACTGCTTTACATCTGTATTATAAGGGTCACAAATGGCCTTCTAGTTACTTTTTAAACAAATGTAATGTTAATACTTTCACTGCAACATTATGAATAAAGCATTTGGCCTGTAGCTATGAATATGGTAACTGATGGCTTTTGACTTGTTTGTTTATATTGTCATCCAGCAAACTCCTGTAACACCCTCTCCTGGGACTAAATCTTGACTTCACCCCTTGAATGTGCAGAGGACATAGCCCACGTAGAGGGCACTGGGGTGCAGCAGTGTCCCTCAGCCTGCCCCGATGCAGCTCGATGGCCATGGCTCGATACCCTCCCTACAGTGGCACAGAGCTATTCTGGCACGTGGGAGGGAGAACGGGGTGCCAGGGTCAGAGTCCATGCCTCTTTGGCACCATCTCTGCTCATGTTGTTAATGGTTTCTTTGTTCTTTTAAGCTCCAAGGTATCAAATTAATCAAAATATTTGTGATGATGCAAGGGACTAAACTGACAGGAGTATGAACTGCCCCTGTTTATCCAGGTAATACTACAGGAGGTGCAATGCAGATACATGTACAGAACAAAGCCCTGTCCTTTGAATTTAGTCTGAATATAAAAGGTTTTGTGAGACCAGTGTATTTCTGTCTAAAATATATGGTTAAATTTAAGAGTGCCCGCGTGACACTAGTGGCCTGTGATATATAAGTGGTCAGGTTAAATGACCTCTATGTACCTTCTTGCCTGAAGCTCAGAGCAACAGCAAGTGGAACAGTTTGAATGGGTCCCATTTATTGTTCTTTTAATTGCCTGCTAATATTTCTTTCAGTAGGAAAGAATAATGGGCCCCTTCTATCTCTAAATGTCTTCCATACTATCCAAAATAGCAGTTCAGCCAAAACAAATAAGGGGTCTTCAGTTCTCTAGAAATGGAAAAGCAAATGGAGAGGGAACCAGGAGATTCCTGTTCCTCCTATAGCCCTGCAATAGACCTCGGGCAAGTAATTTAAACTGTCTATGCCTTGATCCCCCACCCATGAAATGGTGTAATAATACTTTCTTTATCCCACACTTTATTAATCTTGCCTAGTGAGGCTGTTCTCTGCTTATGGGCTATGTCCAGCATCACGGGACCATAACCTGGGCCTGCAGATAACACAGGATTGCATTAGGTTGAGGAATATTTTTTTTCCTAGTAAAAATCAAAACCAAAGCAGAGTAGAGCAAATAAAAAAAAGACAATCATCATAATTTCTTATGGAATCGTTGTCTATCTGAATGCAGAGAAAATAACACGTTTCCTTTAAAAGGACTCACAATGAAATTCACAGTCAGGTGTAAATTACAGCCTGTATCTCATCTTGTTCTATCTACAGTTCCTTTCTTAGTCATGCATAGCAGCAGTGTTCAAAAATATTTCCTGCATGTGATCAAGTGAGTATGGGCACATAAGCTGCAAACAAAATATGAGACTTTAAAAAAAATGTTTACTGGTATCTTAAAAGAAAACTAAAAGTTTGTAATCATGCCATTTCTCAGTCACTTAACTGATTTATTTTGGAATACAATTGTGCCTGGAAACACAATTCAAATAAACCTGTGAAATATTTTCTTTAGGAAGTTACAGGGAACTGAGGTAACTAAAAATAAATGACCAAAAAAAATATTATCCCAGGAACATGATTATATTGTGCAATCACAGGTATAGTAGATCACTTAAATTAACACCTAATCATAATAGAGCTGCTCAGTGGAATAGCATGGGAGATAAGCTTTTCATCTTTTTTCCCCAGTGTTTTACACAAGACCTTCTGATTGCATATGCTTTATGACATCTAATAGAGTACTTCAGGCAAATATCTACACACCATACTGAACACTGCAGAAACCCAGTTTCATCTATGCTCATCTTTGAAACAGTGAACTCCTCCCCAAGTCCCATGGGTTGGTGACACTGTGAAGTTCGTCACTAGCACACACTGAAGCATCACCAAATTTGGGAGGAATTGCCAGATGGAGTTGTAGCACATTGTTGTGTTACCCGTATTTCAGGGTACAAACAAGATTTCACCCTTGGTAGAAATTCAGTGGTGTTAATCTTCTTTAGGATAACTGTGGCTAGGGGCAAGAGAGCAGCATATTCGGTTTAATTATATGGCCAGAAGTGTTTGAGCTAGGAAATTCTCTCTTTTAAGTTGGCAATTTCCTTTCATTCAGGAATAGTTTAAAAAGTCTTAATTGTTAAGCTACCTATACAAAGACTATAGCTAAGCTTTACTACTGATTAGCTCTCCAAATTCTTATCAATTGGTGAAGACTTGGTATCTGCCACAGTTCAGATGGGAAGCAATGATTTTCTAGATGATAATCAAACCCCTTCATTGGGCACTCAAGTTAAAAATTTGCTTGCTTGAATAGTGCATGAATAAAACAGCTTCATATGGTTTCCCAGTGAATGAAAAGAGCTGCCATACCTGCTATGAATGGCTACAGATCCTCTGAAGAACCTGTAGACAAGGTACCAGATTTTCCTGTCATCTCTGGCACTGTTTTTGTACTTTCCAGGACAAGGCAATCAAGCTTTGACCTTTAGCTTCCTAGTAATCAATACCTGGGCCAGCAAATTCAGCTTAATTGTGGTCCATGTATGTTTCTAAAGGGGCTTTAACAGTGGAAAGATTCATGCTCCACCTCATTGCAGTGGTACTAAGATTCACATATGCAGAATCGCCTGGTCTCTGTTATCATTAATTGAAGCATATTAAGAGACTTGGCGTAAAAAAATACCCAAATTTGAAATATCAAGAGACAGATCCATCTAGTTTCACATCCTGTTGTTATAATATACCTTAATTACAGTTAATTAGAATATATTGTTCCTGGTGGAAGAGCATCTGACACAGTTTTTGCGGGTGATTAAACATAGAACAGAATCTGATACATTCATTGAATGTGGGATCCTTTTATTCTGACAGTACAACTCTATCTAGAGTATCATTCCCATTACACAGCAAAACAAAATAAAGTCACAGGCCAAAAATATTTCCCTTGCTTCATGATGCTTTAATACTCCCTGCTGTCTTCCTAATTTTTCTGCTGCTGGCCCCTTAGGACTCTAGCACATGATCCATCTCCCACTGAAGTTAATCAGAGGCTTCTCAGTTGGCTTCAGCTGAGCCACATCAGATCCTAAATGAATAGCAGATAGAGGAAAAGGCTGAGGGAAAACAAGTGCTACCAGGATTGACCTCTGTGGAAAAAAAAATGCAGTTGGACACGATGTCAATGAGGGCTTCAATACCATTTGTGAAAGAGTAATCTTTGATTTATTGGAGGAGTGCTATTAGCTGGAATCCTTTACTCATACAATATAAAATACAAAAAGTGGAAACCCAGACTGAAGCCGTGAGCCCAGCTTCTGCTGGTGTCAATAAGGTTTGCTCACACTCATTGATCTGTGGCTGTATGTGACCCTGAAATATGTTTTGTTGGGCTGCCTGAGATCATTGCTCTTGCTTAGAATAAAAATGGCAGGATTTGTTTTATCACTGAAAAGTAAGCAGTGCATATCTTCTGCCTGAAAAGTAACAAATTAACATTTGTGAAGTAATCTTTTTTCTCAGTTAAAAAAAAAAAGTAGCATTATTGGCTAGATTACTTCTACTAGAAAAGGTCTTCTTTTTCACAAATTCTATTCACACTGGTTTCCTAAATGCTCATTTACTCTGAACTGCAACAATTGTGATAAATCATTTGCTATTTACTCTTTAGTGCAACTACATGCTTTAGGCAAAGATTTTTTAATTATTATTTATTTATTTTTAAAAGCAAAACCACTTTTTTAACGTATTTTTCCATTCCCAGTGATGATTTTATCTTTGATATGTGATCCAGCTATTTAACTACCTCTCACCACTTCTCCCATGAATTGTTTATACAGCAACTTGGCAGCATAATTTGCATATCACAGGAAAGATCCCATTACATGTTCCCAGAAGTGCGGTTTCACCAGCTTTATCACTTTCTGCCACCTATGCATATCCCTGAAGCAGAGTGTCTGGTTAATCCATAAAGGCACTTCTTGGCTGCCAATAGTAATTAAACATTAATGGTGCAGTTACAAAATTTTCAGTCACTCAAAACATATCTCCCCATTGTCTTCAATAAATATAATACCTAAAAAAGATATTTATCTTTTCATACGGATTTTCCTGCTGCAGGAAGATCACAGAGCATTACCTTTACTGTATTCTGTTCAGCTGTTGCAGACTTGACCTAGAATAATTAGACAAGGAACAAATGCACAAAGAAAGAAAAGTTGAAAAGAAGGGAAACGTGCTTTGAAGCCGAGTAACTCAAGGTACCACAGAACAGCTGAAGACTTAGGGCTGGACATGGTATTTGCTCTCATGACTTTTATTTGGTGACCAAAGGGGACAATGCCTCTAACTGCAGGTTTATTGGTAATGAAAAGCCCATGTTTGGGTGTATTCCAGATTATTCTTCACCCATTGTATGAAACATAAAAAAATGACAGCAGCATATATATCACTGGGAGGAACACTTACTCCCAGAGTGCTCTAGCAACATCAAAGCATACAGCCAGTGGGGATCAGGAGACAGGAATTAAAGGGAAGCCAGATCCATACCACATTCAAACACCAAGGAATTTCCTTGCACAAAGCATTGCTGCCTCCAGATGTTTTCCCAAGAAGCAGACAAACAGTCCCGTGCCTTCAAATAGAGTCATCCAGTATACATTGGGGGGGAACAAACATTGCAGGAACCAAATCTGGCTACCTTTGATTGTCCCTGTGCAAATCCACCTTGCAGTGAAAGATTACGCACATGAAATTTCAAAAATGCACTCTGTTTGGGAGCAATTTGGAGTCTGAGACCTAAAGTAGACTTGTTAACAGAAACAGCCTTCTCAGAAAGTACCCCAGGCAACCACAGTAACACCCCTCAGTTGCAGACAGTGCAATAGCCACCCCAGCACCTTTCTCCCTAGCAAGATGACAAACCCACAAAATCCCTAATACCATAGAAAGTTGCAAGAGAGAGAAGGGTTGATTCACTGACAAAACTAAGGGGCTATTGAGTCAGTAGCCTTTGAGTCACAAAGTTAACCTTAGTGAACAGTGATTGAAACTTGTTATCCTCCCATAGCCTCCAAGCACATTACATAGTGCAATAGCCAGCGGTCACAGTGACAGAGCAAAAGGCAGATTAAGCACAGCTGTCCCCTCAAGTCCAGGGATAGCCTCGTGGGCAGGAAGGAAAATCTGAGCTGTTCCTGCCTGTTTAAAAGACAGCATTTAGTTTTCAAGCCTGTCAGCATGATCCTTTTTGAACACATTGTGTTTACTGACATGCCACCCTGACATTTTGGTTTAGTAGTAAAAAAAAGAAAAAACAAGAGGTAAGGTTATAATATCAAATATGATGTTTTCTGCATGTTAAAAGAAGTATTGCTCCCACAGAGACCTGGAAGCTCAAACGACTGCAGCGCTGTGCCAGTACATGAAAACCAAAAAATGGAACTGACCTGGGTTTCACGGTTCAAGCGTGCCGTGGCAGGGATCCTGGCACTACTTCCAAATTCAACACTCCAATAAACACAGTTGTAGTTTCTTGAAGTGGATGCTTTTAATGCAATCTGAAAGGGGTGCAAGAAAGGGCATACTCCTGATGCCTATATTTCTCAGGTAGAAATAATTCTGCCTGGAGAAGCCTGTCTCGTGACTGTTTGCTATTAAGACTGTACGGGAGAGGGAGCGTCTTTGAGTTCACATACTTAACACTCAGTGGTGTGTCTGCAGAGTGGCAGGAAATAAACAACAGCGAGGAGGGGTTAACCAGAGACCTGCTGGCTAAAATCTAGATGCCTGGGAACAGAAGGGAGAGGACTGCAAGGTCAGATATAGTTTAACTGTTTCTATTAAGGGGATCAGCTACAGACCTACCAGGCACAAAGATGCCTATCCCAAACTGTACCCACTTTCCACCTCCCCCCTAAACCCAAACCAGTAGTTGTGCATGTCATGCCAGTCTTTCTGAAAGGATCTAGAATGTCCTTCTAGTCTCCAAATAGAGCATCACTGCGAAGCACCTGTACAGTAAGCAGAAAGAGAGGACGGCGAGATTAAACACACCATCTATGCATGGATCTCTATCAGAATACCTAAAACATGTCAGTCTCACCCCAAGATGTATTCTCCACCTTATTTCCCAAACCAGCTGTGTGCCTCCTGGAAAAATGCCACCATTCTGCCATAATTGCATTAAGGGGACATCCATCCAGAAGGTCAGATGCAAGTAATAATGTCTCTGAGCTTGATATGAGATGGTAGAAAATCCCTTTTCTTGGAGTCTGCCTACCAAAATTTCACCACTGCTCCAACAGATTTCTCCTTTCATCACAATTGATGCATCAGGCAGGAAAGAGAAACGCTTGTTGAAGTCATCAGCCATGGATGCAGGCATTGGTCTAGAGTTGGGCATGGAGTACAGCACGAGTCAGAAAGTCCAGACGTGGGGAGGGCTTGAAAAGAGGAGGGACGGCAGCTGCCCATTACACTCGGAAATGTGCAGAGGAAGAGTGAGCAAAGCTATAGTTTAGAAGAGCTTGTTCAGCTGCAAGATGTAAATGATACAGCAGACATTTTCCAGAAGATCTGTCACAAGCACTCTCATTGGCAGAAATCGGATGCAGCTGAAGACATTTTGCTAACAATCTTCCTGGTAACTTTTCTCAGAGAAAGACTTGGGGTACTGCCCTCTGTCCCAAAAAACCCCGATTTTGTAACAGAATTACTGGACAATGGTATTGAAGAAACACCCATCATAATGGAGAAACGTACTGCAAAGCATAATGTAGTACTGTGGTTGCATACATTTTTTTGTGTAGAGTATAGATAGATGCTAACTTGGGCAATTTCATATCCCTAGGTATTTATTCTATGCTTGTAAAATGAAATGGCATTTTTCATCCCATCTTGACTGGAAGATAGAATACATTTAGGTTATAAATTGTTTAGAATTACTTGTTAATGCTATTGGCTTTTCTGTATCTGCTTGTAGGAGGGACAGGAGGGAGAAGGATAATGCTTTACACATAAAATCATAGAGGAGAAAACCAGAAAGCAAGCTTTGTTTTCAGCATGTTTAAACTGCTCAAATGACAGGAATTGGTTGCCTTGGAAGCAGATCTGCAGCTGAATGAAACCTTTCACCTGTCCAACATATGAAATATTTATTATCTGAGGGTGACTAGAGATTCAATAAAGCCAGACATTCAATGCAGAAAGCAGACCCTGGCTCATCACCTCCCTGAATTTCACAGGTCCTGTGGCAGCCAGATTAGATTTTGCCACAGAGAGAGAGAGAGAAGTGGGCTCAATTGCAGTATTGGGTGTAAGGAGAAATAAACCAAGAGGAAAACAACATCTTAACTTTATATTCAATTTAACCAGGTTGGTGAAGCAAAATGCTGATGCTCCTCCTATACTGTGTTTAGTAAGACTGGAAAACATTATTCTTTCCAATTAGAGAGAAGAGCCCACTCTCTCTTTAGATAATTACTTTTCCAATAAATTATTCTTGGCCACTTGTTTCCCCATAAAAATTGCCCAGTGTTTTTGTCTTGTAGGAGTTGTTTTGTGGGTTTTCTTCCCTCCCTTCTCTTTTGTGTGGGTTGGAATTAATTTATTATAGGGGTGAAACTTGGCAGAGATGCAGACACAACGATCTGAAAGATGTTCATACTAAAATTCAGTGATGGGTTTCCTTGTTTATTTTATCTCATAGCCTCCCTGAGAATTCGGTCCTCCAAAATGGAGCACGGTTGATGCACAAGTGGGCATGTAATCCAGTTCACTTTAGTGAACTTTTAGTTCACTAAAAAAAAAAAAAGAACTTTTAGTTCTTTTTTCAGGAAAAAGACTTTGGGCATTTCTGTTGCTGCAGACACAACCCTGAGTATGAACAAAAGCCAGAGCCATTATTTAAGAAAGTGATAGTTTTGCATAGCTGCTTTCAGCAATGAATCACACTTTGAAAGAGCCTTGACATTTTTGCCCTTTATCACATTCATTTTTCTCTCAGAAAATCTGGATTTCCAAGGCCTTTGGCATTCTTACTATTGCTAAACAGCTTTAACGTCTGCATTCAAGAGGTGTTGAAATTGTTTAATTAAGCTAACAGGTAAAAATAAAGATTAAAATCCATTTTCCTCATATCCTAAATTGTACCACAATAAAGTATGATATTTCTTCTAAGTCTCTGTGTGTGTGTGTGTGAAGCAACTGAGAAGTTGTAGAGAGTTAACACACACCACCAAAATATCATGCCACTTTGTTATCACACTCCACTTGGCAATTGCATGAAGATTTTAGCAGTAAATATTGGATCAGATAACATGATTTCAAGTCAGGATTGCAGGCTCCTGGGTGTTGCACGGAACTGATCCTACCCTAACAATTAAGATGGAAGTGAGGTATGAACAAGATGGGGAGGTGAGGATGGGAGGAAGAAGAGCACAAGAAAAGAGACAATACAGGTATCTGAATGATGCCATATGCATTGCACCATGGTTCAAAACCAATGCATACGCTGCTAGAAAATGGGGATTCCTGGTTTCTCAGTGGCAGATAACATTTATCTCTAGCCTTTTTCACAACACAATAGAACTTTAAAATATTAACCGGTCCTCTGTTCAAGTTATGCTGTTCTGGCACTAGTCCTATGCCTTAATAGAGTACACCTCTGGTCCTGGGCAGGAGCACTTCCCCATCCCTAGCATGTAATAATTAGTTACACGCTCAGGAGAGCAGGCTTTTTTTCTAGACTCTGCCTTCATTTTTATTGCTTCTGTGCAAATTACTTCCTCCATGTCTGTTACAGTCCTTTCACGCTCTCACACAGTGCCGTGCTTACACTTTCCCAAGTTAGCCAGAGAGAGGTTGCTAGGCTCCAAGTGCACCAAAAAGCGCAGAACGTGCCTTCTTTCCTGCCTTTCCATATGCCTGGAATACCCCCCTCCTTTCCCACCATGGTACATCAAGTACCTTCCCTTTCTTTCAGAAAGCTGAGAATCCATCTGTTCGGCAAAGCGTTCCATCTGCAACAACAGTGAGTCCAGTGATGTGCTGCCAATATTTCAACAAAGGGCTCCTCTAAACCTGTTCCCCTGAGTCGGCAACACATCCCACGTCCCCAGGGTGGGGATCCTCGCAGACGGGAGGCGTGTGGGACTGGCGGACTCTATTCATTTGGTTTTCCCATTTCAACAAAATGCTTTCCCATGTCCAAGGGAAGAGGCAGCAGCATTTGGCAAACACATTTCTGTTACATGCCTCCTACCAGAAATGTTCATACTTGGGTCCTGGGAAGAAAAAAGATCCACTTTGCTGAGAGTTACAGAGTGTTCACTGGGAAAAAATGTAAGGGATGAAGATGGTACAGAGGGATTTGAATCCCTTTCAGGGACTGCTGAGGACCGTATCTGTGTCAAGCACATTAGGGAAAGGGCCCCAGTTACAAAGAAGAAAATCATGCCAAATTTCCCTTTCAGCATGATGCTAGTGAAGGACTGACCTTGCAAACATGAGTGGTAAGTCTGAGGGCAGGGGTGAGGGAAGAGCGCTCAGCCTGAAGGCAGGCAGTTTTTCAGAAGACACATGTGAAGCACTTTTGGCATTCACACATCTGTATCCAGGCTGAATATATATTGTACAGCATATAAATAAATATGTGTATGTATGCATATATGTATATCCACATATACATATAAATATATGTGTATTAGACAGTTGCTTTTACAAACTTTGGCTGCTGCATTTGCTCCATACACTATTCTGTCTAGGCATTTTAAAAGCCCAGGCTTGATAGTTTTCCATGTGTGATTTATGCAGGAGCTGATACATGCAGGCCTGGGTGCTCTGACTGCATGTACTTTGGATCGCCCAGTTCTGTCGCTGTTTATCAGCTACACAGCATTAAGTTTACAGCAAGTTGCAATCACATATAAATGGCCATCTGTTAAATTACATTAAAGTCCCAAAGTTTTCAAAGGTGATATAGTGTAATATATTATTTGCTAATTTTTAAATCAGCAATTTTTTAAATCATTTGAGGGTTTTCTTAAAAAACAGGACAACTCTGCATTGGAACACATAACCTATATACCACTTCAACTCTCTTATCTTGATGTGCTTTTAAATTGTACATCAGAAAAAAACCAAAAAAGCCTTAGACTCAACAATTCAGTATATTCTTCATGAAAGCAGCTTGCTTTAAGCAGCAAGTTCTTCAGAGAAAAAAATGTTTAAAGCAGATGAGGTTTTTTGGTTCTGAAGAATAAAGAACACACGATTAGCGTCAGTGGTTGCTATCACACAGTTTAGCTTGATAGCATTAATCTACAGTACATGCGAAAATTATCACACTAAATAATCTGTATATACATGTCAGGAAGCAATTTTAGAAAATATTTTCTGGTTTTGCTTACTTTGGCTGACACATAGATAGCAAAGTGTCAAGTCTCTTACCTAAAAATGCAGGCACCACTAATGCGTCTGTCCTGTAACGAATTCAGAGAGAAATACCGATCCTTATCCAGCAAAGCACAGCAGTACATTTTGGAGCTCACCCATCTATAGCAAAACACTTTGGAACGTGTTTACATTTAAAGCATTTGTTGAATAGGCAGAGATTAAGCATGTGCTTAGTTGGTCTGTTGAACTGGGGCCTGTCTTAGTCTTCCAGGTCTTCTACAAAATAGGTCTAAGAAAGTTGCTATATGAAAGACAACAAAAGGCAAGTAGAATGCAAATCCACACATCACCAGGAACTTTCCCTCCAAGCCAGGCAAGACAAAAGCTTTTGAAATGGAGGGCTGATATGGCCCAGGAGGGCTGGAGCACTGCTGACCCAAGGCACAGACATATACAGGCCCAGAAATCCTACCACCTAAATTGGTAAGGCAGGACAGCATGGGTGGAACATAAGGATCATTATTTCCTTTTTGCAGACAATAAAATGAGGTGAAGACAAAAAAACTTATCTGATAAAGACTTGCTAAAACAAGGCTATGACAGGAATCTGAAATTAATCCAGATCTGTGAATTCAAGCCTGATTCTCCAACCATCAGACCAGCATCCCTCCTGGCTTTGAAATAAGCATTCAAAGCATAATTAAAGTAATTTATATGTCCATCATGTTAGCTAGGCAAGGAATTAAAAATGCTTTGCAAAGAACTGTCCAAGTTACTTGTCACAACAGCAATAAGCTCAACCAGTGAAGGTGGTGCAGGGTGCTCATCACTCAGAAGAGCATATTCCTCTTCTAAATAGGTGTAAGTTAATTGCCTTCTCATTTTTCTCTATTTTCTTCAAAATCTCTTAAAATCCCAGTAATGCATCCAGCCCAGTTTCACTTAGTTTTGATCTCGGCAAAGCATCTTATCAGTCTTCTCCCTACTTTGTGCTCCCAAAGTGATTGCATGGCACAGAAAGACAGTATGTTTTCCCAGGCTGAGATCTTTGTAATCTGTGCAGCCCTCATCTGGTTAAAAGCATGTGAAGAAGAATACAACATTCCATACAAAAAGTCAGCTCACCTTTCCTTTTGGAAAGAAAAGCTCCTGCCCTCACTGATGTATGAGTGAGCAGGAACACAAAGCCTGACTTGCAAACACAGGCATTGTGTTGGGCTATAAGTGGTCCAGCAAGTTTGTGAGTAACACCATACCATGACTTTGAAATGTTCCGTATTTTCAGTATTGTGAGGAGATATCCATCATACAAGCAAAGTTGGAAACTACATGAGAGAAACCAGCTGAGTTGCATTTCCTCTAGCATTCACACTTCAACTCTCCTCTTCTAGCTATGTCTGCTGCTGTGCCACTTGTTGGCTGCAGTGCACCCTCTCCCCGCTAACCTCCCTATGGTTCTTCTCTCCACAATGCCACAACCCTCCACAGGAATAAAACCTTGTGATCTAGTCAGGGTTTTCTGCTGGGCCCCCACTGTGACATTTTCCTTTGCAAACACTGCTTGCAAAGAGGAGGGAAGATGCCATCCAAACGCATGAGTGGAAGTATTTTTTACTAAAATTCTGTGGTGATCATGCCAGTCTGATCCTTTAAGCTCACCACAACCCTGCAAACTGAGAACATAATTGTTGCTGATAGGAGCGAGTTAGTAAGACAAGAAATCTCCCAGCGCGAGCTCTGCCAACTGAAGAGTGTCAACTTCTCTCATCCCTACCACTCTCTGAGAAAAGACCCGTTTCCCAAAGGATGGATCTGTTTCTGCAAGCACACATTACCACTGAAGCTGGATGCCAACACTGCATGCAATTAAAGTGCTGGCTGCAGCACAATTTCATCTCCAACACACACCTGAAGGACCCATCCTCCTCACTTTGTTCTACAATCCTTGAATACCCTGTCACTCCAGTGCAGTATCTTTCAGTCAAGCCTATATAAACAATCTCCTAATAAATACAGGAATGTGTGAGTGCACATGCACATAACTAACAAACCAACCAACCAGCAAGCTAACACTGTATATTCATACTTAGCCTTCAGATTGCTCGGTACCCTATTTTAAATTATCTTTCTCCAAATATTTTCTTCACATTCCTTCAAACTTTCTTAGTGCTTCAACTCCATGTACAGCTGCTCCTTCACAAGGCAATTTTGTTGCTCAGTTAACTACTACATTAATCAGGTGAATGTGTCTCCCTACTATATCTAACAATTGCTCATTAAATCAGGTCTCCAATACTGTTGAAAAATAATTAAAAACCTGTTTCCAATAAACAAGCTGTAAAGGCATTAAGGACAAAATAGTGTGTAGGAAATGTATCAGAAATGCAGGGACAGAAAATTCTGACAAGGCATAGTCTGGGCAGAATTAGTTGAACGCCAAATTAACTGCTAGCAGTGTCAGGCAAATAGTAAAAAGAAAGTTATAAATATTCACTTCAAATTAACAATGAATTTATTGTGGCTGAACACAAGCTCCTTTTATGTTTGCTTCCTACAAATAGTCATGCAAAGCAAATTTGTAGCTTGTACACTCCATGATTTGCTTCCAGAATAGGAGGTATAATTGATATGGGATTCACACAGCTTGACAAAGCAAGGGAGGCCAGGCTCCCAAAATCCTTTGGAGCCAGCACACAAAGGTAATTAAACAAACCGGTGAAGGAACTGGCTCCCTGCACCTTCTTTAGCTAGGGCTGTGCACAAAGATACATAATTACAGTTTGTCAGCAACTATGATGAGAGAAATCCGCCATCAGGCACTTCGAACAAAAAATAAACTAGAGATAATAATAATTCCATGGGAAGAACAAGAGACTGAATTTGTCGAGTAAATGATTCACTTTGCTTTAATTGCTACACACGGAGTGAAATGACACAGTGATATCTCAATGACCGGATAAAATATGTCATGTTCTCCCCACTCAGTGAACCATGCAGCACTGAACAGATGAGTCGCCTTCCCCTGCCTACATTAAAAAAGAACAACTGGAAAAGGTTTAAAATTCAGTTTGCAATCGAACAATTTTAAATCACCTCCAAGTCAATCACCCCATCTCCAAGTCAGTCATTGACAGCAGAGGCAACTTAACAATAATGAGCATTTGTATTTTGCAATTCTTCTATAAGTCTTTAGTTAGGATAGTGGTGGTTAATCTACTGTTCCACTTAATTTAATACTGTTAAAATTATACTTTAAGCATCATCTCATATCTTGCTAGCACAATTACAATCTATAACTCTCCTTCTTACATCAGTCACTAATTTGCTGTCTGGCAGAATAATTTGTAATTATGAAGCATTCAACTTTAACAAGTCAAGGTGTGCCAAGTGCTCCTGATGCTACAGTGGTCACTCACCCTGGCGAAACCGTGGCCCCAGAATGAAGAAGCAGCAGCTGTCTTCCTCCTGAAAGCCATGGTGTTGGACCCCAGAACAAATCCCATGGTATGTGACAGAAGTCATATAAATATATTATATAGTCTTGGAAGGGTATTCCTAAAACATGAGCATGCTAAGGAGGTGTGTGCCGAGGACATGCTGCCATCCTGCAGTACAGCCAGCGAACAAGCAGTGGAAACAATTTAACTTTACAGCAAAGCAATGACCAGACAATAGAGAGATGATTATCAGATCCAGAGTTAGCAAACAGAAAAAAGGAAGAAAAACCCACATTCACTATAGCTCAACCTCCCCCCTCCTCTAGAAAGCAGATGTTTCTTGTAAAATAGTGGAAAGAAAAGGGAAAGGAGGACAGTCTGACAAGGAAGCCATGGATAGAAGTACGATATTTATCTTGATTTTGTATCTGAGTGCTCTTCAGACATTACTGTAAGGCTTAGCTCTGCATTACAAGCTTACTCGACACTCTGGGTAGCAGTAATTTCTCAGCCACACTGGGTGTTAAATTAGACCTTTTTTTTCCTAGGTATTGTTTTGTGTCTGCACTTCACATGTAAAGATTCTTCTTGCCGACTTTTGGATCATCCCAGCCTCTTCAGAAGGCATACATATATATAAGCATTATTTAAACAAACATAGCATATGCTTGTATGTAAGCAAAAGCATGCATGAGTGCATCTCCTCTGAAGTTCGTTATTCAATAATATGGGGGAAAAACCTTTCAAAGGGAGCTAAATCCACTGCTTTTGGAAATCCCTTATATCCTAATGATGAGTAAGTGCCAATTGTCATCTGTCATAACTTGCAGGATCTTGAGAATATTGTAATTCTCTGCAGTGGTTACTTAGAGATTAAAGCACACAGATACTTAGTATGTTAGACATTTCTAAGCAAAGTAATTAATGTCACCTATTCTTGCTGAACAAGCAGGTAGAGGAAAAGCTATTGAAAATGAAATACAATATAAAGCAGTCCTTGTCCAAGAGTAAACTGTGTGTGTAAAACATCAAAATTTTTGTCATGAAAATGCTTCAGAAAGGCTTCATGGAAGAAGACAAATTGTTCCAGTGTCTCCAAAATTACAATCTTGGCTGCTTACAGTTAAACTATACATAACATTTTGTGAAGTCAAAGCTTTATTCCTCAAAAGCTTTATTCACTAGCCAAGAAAGCCAGTGTTCAGAAAGAAGCAAGAGTGAAACTTAACCAATCTGGTCACAACTATTTAATCATCTTTTATAAGCTTAAAATGGTCTGTATATGATACTGATAAACAGCCTTTGCTGGCTAAGTAAATAACACTGATGAATTCCATTTGGCCTTTACTGTACACGTTTCTTGCAATAAACATCAGTTTTCAAGGATTTTTTTCCTTCTCACCAGGAAGGAGGAACTGTGCAAGACCTGATCCAAATGAAAAAAAATTACTAGTTATAAAAACATATGTTTCAACAATAATCACAGGATGATGTGGTAGGCAGAAATAACCATATACAGTATTTATGTTAAGTTATTCTGGTTCTGTACTAGTTTCTACTCTGTTTTTTCAGAGTAGGACACAAATATTTATTCAGATGCAACTAGCCTCAGAAAAAATGTAGAATTCCTTTAGAGTTTAATGTTTTTGACCATTATTCACTTCTCAAGTTGCTTTATATCTAAAAGCAGTATTACTGGAGTGTCTCTCATGATTGCAATCCAGTTGAATCTACGGAATTAAGGAAGTTTCCACTTTTTCTTTTTTTCCCTTGATCAGACATGTTTGGCCTATTTCCAGACTTTTATTATAGAACATATGTATCAAAGTCCATTGTGCTGGTTTGGGCTGGGATAGAGTTGACTTTCTTCACAGTAGCTGGTATGGGGCTATGTTTTAGATTTGTGCTGAAAACAGAATTGATAACACAGGGATGGTTTTTTTTCCTGCTGACCAGTGCTTACCCAGAGCCAAGGGCTGTTCTGCTTCTCACCCCACCCCACCAGTGAGCAGGCTGGGGGGGGCACAAGGAGTTGGGGGGGACGCAGCTGGGACAGCTGACCCCAACTGACCCAAGGGATATCCCAGACCGTAAGGCATCATGCTCAGCACGTAAAGCTGGGGAAGGAGAAGGAAGTGTGGACATTTGGAGTGATGGCATTTGTCTTTCCAAGTCACCGTTAGGCATGACGGAGCCCTGCTTCCCTGGAGATGGCTGAACACCTGCCTGCCCATGGGAAGCAGGGAATGAATTCCTTGTTTGGCTTTGCTTGTGTGCACAACTTTTGCTTTACTTTTTAAACTGTTTTTATCTCAGCCCAGGATTTTCTCACTTTTACCCTTCTGATTCTCTCCCCCATCCCACCGTGGGGGGAGTAAGTGAGTGGCAGTGTGGGGCTTAGCTGCCAGCCAGAGTTAAAACACAACATCCATATAAAACATAGTGTTCATATTCCATGTGTACATATTCCATATTCATATTCCACCTTTTGTTGTAATATGCTATAAAACATATTGTGTGTTGGATAAGGGATCATTCTTTGATGCTGTAAGAAATTCTGACATGCAAAGTTTGTTTAACCATCCTAAATCAGGCCAAATTTATTGACCATAATATTAAACATTTTATTGAACTGCAAAGAGAATTTCAGTTCATAAGATATTTCATGTTGAAGTTGTTTAAAAAGTTTGTAAATTCTATAGCTTAATTTTAAAAAAAATATTTCAAATAAAAATGTATAACTTCTTAATTTGCAAAAGCTCATCTGGGATATTTCATTGGGAAATTGTTTAAAACTTTTTTATATTTCACAGAGTATCAGTTTTAATTGTTAGTTTTTATCAAAAGAGTTTTTGAAAGTCCTGACTAATAAATTGCCAAAGAAAATCTTCTGTGGCAAAGGTATAGCAAAAGCATGCTGTGCAAAAGACATACTTCCACTAAGATGTAGATTAATAGAACAAACAAGAAGAGATGCTTACATTTATATGGAAAAGCAGATCTATCTGTGGCAATAATAACATTTATTAGACTTGAGCTTATTTTCAGCATGAATGCAGGCATGTTTTAATATTCCAAACAAGCACAGAATGTTTTATTTGCTTTGTTCATTAAAAAAAAAAAAGAAAAAGAAAAAGAAAACACCACAAATATATATTATTCATAGATCCAGATATCTCAGCTCATAAAAGCAGTGAGCTCCCAGCACATATTTTCTACCTGGTGTTATAAACCAAATGTATAAAATGCATGGTTCCAGACAAAAGTACACGATTTTGCAGTTCACTGCATCCTTTCTTTAACAACCTTTCCATTTCTCATTTGTGTAAGCAAATGAGAGCAAACCCAGTAGTTTCTGAAAACACACAGAACATTTCAACTTTATTTAAGAGTTAGATGAAAACAGCAAACTACATAAAAAGAACAGGATTTACAGAAGTGCAGAACCACAGAACAACATAGGCTGGAAGGCACCTTTGGCAGTCATTTGGTGCAATCCCTTGCTCCAAGCATGGCCAGCTTATTTCTGGTTGCTCAAGACTGTCAGGTTTGAATACCTCCAAGAATGGCAAGTTCACAGCCTCTCTGTGCAACCTGCTCCAACACTTGACTACATTACTGTGATTTTTTTTATTTTCCTAATACCCAGCTGGGATTTCCCATGTTGTAACATGTGTCCATTCCCTCTCCCATTATTTTCCCTTTACGAGAAATGTCTATTTTCATCTCCTTTATATCACCCTTAGACAGCTGAAGGTAACATTTAGATCCTGAAGATAACATTTAGATCTTTCCTCAGAATTGTTTTCTTAAGGCTGAACAAACTCAGTTGTCTTAGTTTCTTCTTGTATATCATGTGCTCCATCAACACTCAAGAAATCTCTACACTGTTTACTATAAAGACAAAGCATACTGGTGATGTCCAAACATTAGGCAAGCCAGCTGACAGATTATCATCTGTTTCAAAGGACTTTTGGTCAAGTCCTTATTTTACATGTGCACTTGAATGAACAGTAAGAAAGGCAGGAGGGGAAAGATTAATTATATCACAGAGCTGTTTAGTTTGGGTATCTCTGTTTTCTGTGTAAAGATTTTTCATCAAAATTCATAATAGGAACTTAAGCATCTCAGTTCTTATTATATCAGAGGTCATACACTGATGACTTCAGAAATAAGTATCTGAATGTCCTGGTACATTATTTGGTTTAATATCAAATGGTACATTACGCCTACCTGTTCTACAACAGGCGTGGAAATCTTTAGATTTAATTTGCTAAGTCTTTTGTTCTCTCTTGGTTACTGCACCCAGTGACCAAAGCACACCATGCACAAATAGCTGGTAAGTGGGAGACATTGCCACATTGCTGGCAAAACACTGATTACTGAATTCTTATTAAAGTTCTAATGTTTAGATATGTCTTAACTTTCAGCTTTCAGCACTGGAATTCATCTATACCTCTGTGTACCTTTACATTTTGGACATTTCATGATTTCCCTTGAGACTATAAGGAAAAGGAAGCTGTTAATACACACATCAGATCCAGAAATTGATTCACTTTCCCAACAGAAGCATGAACTAATAGGACGGTGAAATTGTGAATCACATATTCTGTGGCTTTAAGGCAAGCTGATAAAGTCATAAAATGAAGCTCCCTGGAGACACCGAAACCCAGCAGAGCATATTAAAGCATATTTTCTGAATAATTTCTTATTTTTTTGTCCAACACAATATGTTTTGAGTCAAACTTAGAATAACACAATCACTTCTGTCATCATCATAGTGATTTGACTGCTTTTTAAAAAGTCAGCCAGCAAATGGGGAATTTGCAAGTATTTCTTCAAAAACAACATAAAACCTTCTACCACAAAGCAAACTCCGTGTTTCATTGTTCCCACTCCCTTGAAGCAAGAAGTGCTCTCACTAGCTATTAGATATGAAGTGGCTCTAAGTCATTAGTATTTCACTTTTTCAAGGATCTTTTTTTTCCCAGTGTTTTGAGGGCAGTCAGCTAGCAACATTTGCTGTGTGACAGACATCTGCAAGAAATGCAAACACATACAAAATTCCAGCTTTCAGACAACTCAAGCTAAATTACTAACTTGAATTTTCAATATAAGCTTGCTCCTATATGCAGCAAAGACACAGCACAAATAAAGACAATCCTCTGTCCTAGAGATCATATTAGACACAACTAAAACAAGCTACTGTTGGAGCAGGAAGTTCTCTTCTGCTGATTTCTCCATTTCTTTTACTAATTATTCCATGAGTTTGTTGCACCTTCTGCAATACTGTGATGGAGTGAAAATCTGACCAATAAAAGCACTTCAAGGTCTCCTGTAAAAAGGAGGATGTTCTTCTGTGATTTTGATACATTTAGATACAATGAGGGATAAAAAGTGGATTTATTTCAATTTTATGAAATTGAGACAAGGAGATTACAATGGAAAAGGTGCATTGTGCTCTTTAGCACTCTTTCTGTATTATGTGGATGACAAGATCTCAGAAACATCCTGATCAAAAGGGAGATAAGACCTTGAAAGTAAGGAGGAAAAATCTTAATGTGATTTCTCAGGAAGAGAACTTCCAGGCAAAGAGGAAGGTCTCAGAAGGCTGAGAAATGTAATTATAGTACTTGCATCTTTGGTAGGCTTGCAATGAAAGACATATCCTTAGCCCTTTAAAAGCTCTTAAGACCTTTCTTAGTTAAGGCTCCATGAACTTAAATTTTTTTGGAAACAACTGGCTTTATGGGAAAGATGACATGGGAACTGGCCTGTCACAGACCCCCTGCCCTTTGTGTAGACAGAAATTGCAAGCTGACACACCAAGAGCATGCCAAGGTAAGTCAGAGCAGGGAGTACGCTCGGAAAGGTTGCTTACCAGAGAGACAATGTGAATGAGAACCATGGCACTGGGTGACATAAGACAAAACAAGCAAGAAGAAATATATTTTTGAGTTAAAAGTGCAGACATTAGACCAGAGGCTCTCCAAACAAATGAGGTCACCTATGCTGGAGGTATGAAGGGAGGATCCCATGTCCTGTGGGAGTTCAGCTGAAAGATGGAATGGGAGAAGGAGAAATCCCAAATGAGATGTAAGAATGATGAGAGGGAGGACACAACCATAAAAGCAAAGGGAGGAGAAAGGGTCAATGAGACTGGAGTAAAATTAAAGTGAGGTGCTTCTGAATGTGTTTATAGTTATTATATAAATTACATACTTTATTTACCACTTGCAGAGCTGTTTCAATAACAACTGCATTATTGAAATCAATATAAAACTGCTGAGGTGCTTCACAAACACAAGCTTGGGTAATGTACCTATGCTGCAACGTTTACCATCAAACTGAGCTTGGTAAATCTCATCCATCCATCCATAAATAATAACTGCCCAACCCTCTGCCAGATCGGCACTATTTCCAAATTTCAGCTATATTTACACACCCACAGTTAGCAGCTGATAAGTCATATATGAGGGAAATTGCCTCCCTCTGAAAAAGAGCTGCTGTCAGAGCTGCTCTGCTCCACATGGAAATAATTCAAAGGAGATGTCACGAAAGAGCAGCTATACTCAGAATAGTTACCACAACGGGCATTTTTACTCAACACCTATTCCAGTACTTTTGCACTAGTTTTCTTCAGTTACTGAGTTAAGTACCAGAGATAAGTTTGCTTTCTTTCATTTTTTTAGAACTCCTTGTAACTCTGTGAGGCTAGCAGAAAAAAAAGATTGAAAGAACCAGAATAGTCAAGGGGTCTCCTGTGAACCAAACTCTTTCCCGAGATCCAGGTAGAGCTCCAGACACAGGCAGGTAGGCACTGCCCAGGAGTGTCCCCTGCCTACTTTATCGGTGCCTGATAAGTGTTTCAATGACTGAAAAGATGGGTGTGAGCCACTCTAACCTGAGTAGTCCCATCCTATGCCTTGGTGCTACAAAGCTGGTGGAAAAGGGTAGGCATCTCCTTGCATTTCAGTAGCTGCCACTTTCACATCCAGTTCTGGCAACAACTGCAGCTCCTCCTCTAGGAGGTCTCTCTGTATTTCCTTTTCTAAATCTTTTTTCCTCTTCCTCCTTGGGACGACCAAGAAGGTGAGGAGGCATTTTTGGAGATGAATGGGGAAGACGGGCTGCCTTTTGTGAGCTGGAGTGAAAATAAGATGTTGGATGGTGACAAGACAGGTCTGCGAGTCCCAGGAGACATGAGCTCAGAGACTGATATCCCAAAGAGAGAAGGTTGCAGAGGGAGAAGGATTTTCTAGGGGGAAAAGAGAGGAAAAAGCCTCAAGCACCCACTAATAGCCTGCTACAGACTCCAGCACTTACCCTCCAGCCCCACTGCCTCTGCAAATGTCCTCACTGCTTTTGCCCAGCTGCCCTTACCTGCCTAGCCCCTTCCATTCCCTCTCTCTACCCAGAGCTGACCTCTCGTCTGCCTAGGGCATCTCCTGGAGCCCAGCTATTGCCTCAAACCCCTCTCCCTTCTTCTCTGCATCCAGAGGCCACCTTCCTACTGCAGAGCCTCAGGCCCTGTCTACAGGGCCAGAAAACCTTGCACTGGTCCCTCATAGTGTTGGACATTGAATGGCACACCCATCCCTCTTGGGCGCAGCACACTTCTGCAGCTGGGCAAAGAGGCACGAGATGGAGAAAAGGCGATGTGTCCTCCATGCTCAGTTTGCAAGCCTTTGCAGTGACATGGAACTGGGTATGGGAGATATTAAAACACAGTCATACCAACCAAAATGGCACTTTATGTTTTCATTTTTTTTCAATGTAAATCCTGAATGGAAATCTTTATAGTTTTGCTTTGAAGGTAATTTAAGTAACTGCTTTATTCCCTAATCTAAGGAAAGGGAATACCGTAAATGTCATGGTAATTTTAGTTACTTACAAAAACATTTGTGAAGATTTTAATATCATCTACTATATGTGAGCAGTATCGCCCTTAGTAAGTGAATCCATAAAGAACAGGTTTTATTATAAGGTAGTATTAACCTTGGTGAAATAATCAGTATTCCTGAATCACCTCCAATTTCATTAATGGAGATACTTTTTCCAGGTAAACCTAAGATAAAAAGCTGATATGCAGCATTGAAGACACTGTATGAATTTGTGAGAGTTACAGAATTTTGGATCCACTGAAAACATTACAATGAAATGAAATATAGTATTTCCTTATGTGCCAAATATTCCGTCTGGTTTTGTTTGGTTCACATTACAACCCGAAATTCAAGTACCCATTCTTCTCAAAGCAGGACCTCACAATTTCAGATAGTAAGCATGAACAACTGATGTTATACCTATATATATTTATTGCCAGACCAGCTTTTGGACTGTGCTGTGCTGCAAGTTATCACAGCTGTAAAACAGGCTGGATAAACTTGAAAAGAAAACATGGACAGAAATCTTGCTTTGCTGAACAGCATGCCCAGTAATTCTCTCAGCTCCAATCCCTGATGCCAAAATTCACAGGACCTGCAGAATTCCCACCCTGCTGCCACCACCACCTGCCAGAGGAGATCTTGTCAGGACATCACACCCGAACTCTGCTAGTGGGAGCTATCTGCTGTACATTTATTAAGCTGTCTGCAAATTTGACACCTCCGTAGCCTCCATCTGACTATAGCAACAAAGTAGGTTTCTTTTTCCCTCTAATTTTTCAGACTCAGGGCCATCACTCAAGGGGTCTGAGGACTCCCAGTTCATCTACTTGTTATACAGTCAGTCAGGATGGGAGAACAGAGGGGAGACAACTTTGTTTGTTTGTTTGTTTGTTTGTTTGTTTGTTTGTTTGTTTGTTTGTTTGTTTTCTCTAGGCTGGCACCCCTCCTTCT
>JANZLQ010000008.1:28581764-28595736 GCA_026212715.1 Elanus axillaris
GTTTGTTTGTTTGTTTGTTTGTTTGTTTTCTCTAGGCTGGCACCCCTCCTTCTGCAAAGCATCCAGTGCCTGCCTTGGCTCACTCTTACAGGTTTCCTAAGCGGTGATAGAATGATATGGACATAATCCTTGGCATTTTTTCACTGCTGTCCAAAATGTTCTCAACAGCAACAGTGAATATAGTCCAACATAATCAGACATTGAGTAATGTGAAGCTAAAATAAGACAGAGGGACCAAACAATAATAGCCAAGGCTCCCCTTCACAAATGGAGCCAGCCCATGAACTGAACCAGATGTATAAAATGCTCTCACAACCAACATCACACATTAAATCTGCAACCTCCCACCCAAGAGCTCTGGTAGGGTTTGTCTGTTGTGCATTCAACAATCTCTCCCCAAATGTTTAGCTCTCATGTCCATTTTCCCCTTCAAATGACAGCTAATAATGAGAAGCAAGCATGCCCAGTTTGTGGACAGGAGTGGCTTTCGGCTGTCAAGAGGAAAAGCACCACTTTGTTTTAATATATTTCGAGCTCTAAAATATGATCTTTGCTGTCTGTCTTGTTCTGGCCACACTCTGCTCTCAGCCAAGAAGTAAGCCAAGAAATACTCTTTGCAGGCTGCAATTAAAAAACAAACCACACAGCATTGTTAGTACCTGGATAAACAGCCATTAATTATTTAGGCGTACATGGCACTCCCAGTCTGCCTGGCTCTGAAAGGGGAGCCAGGGCACGTATTCTAGGCACTGCTCTAAATGGGAAGTGCTCAGTAATTTTACAGAAGGGTGATGCATGCAAGAGCCTTAAATGTCAATATTGAAGGCTACACCAAAGTCTTTGTCAAGCTTTCAACACCAGCAGATCTGTGCTATGGCGAGGAAGCTTGATCTGGGTATTTTGGAGGGTAATAGATAAACAATGTGCATTAACCTACAGGATACCTACCACTGAAAAGATGCATCTTCACAGTACCGTTTTAGCCAAGACAAAACCTGAGATAGAGCCTGTTGAAATACACTTGGTTGCATGTGGAAGCTAGGAATGAGCCATACACCCAAGCTCATACCCGCCGTCAGATAAGCAGTGGGGAGACAGGAGATGTTCACATCCTTCAGGCCAGTGCTTCAACTTCTGTAGCACATGTGCTTGCCTTTTTTCTGAGGCCAGATACAGACATGGAGCTACTGACTTAGTCCTGTTAAGGTTGACCATTCTTTACAGAGCAGCAGAGAAAAAAAATAAATACAAGAAGTCAACAAGTGTCTGCTTTTGAAACGTCTATCATGCTTTTTTGGCTCTTGCTTCTTCCTATTCCCCTGACCCAGTACTTTTCTAACAGGGACTGCTTCACCTATGGAATTTGTACAGCTGCACTACAAGTGAGCTCTATTTTCTGTAAATTGGAAAACAGCAAGCAAGAAAATAGCTGCGTGTGGTTATTATTTTGTATCTTTATCCATTTTCTTGCCTTTATTATCTGCACAACATCTCTGTTGGAACTTCTTCATATTCATTTTAAGTCTAGCAAGTATCATAAAGTAGCTGAGACAAGTTGCCTCTTTCACTTAGACATTACGTCAGCATGCCTTCTCCAGAAAGGATGAAATATTTATTATGATTAATACAAAAGGCACTACAGACAGAACATTTCAGGAACATCAGAAGAGATTAAAATTTAAAATAATAACATACCTAATAGTTTTCTCTGCTTTGGGATCTGGAGGACTGTACTGAGGATCTTTTACCATCTTAGAAATGACATTAAAAGACACTCTTATATAATTTGCATTTAGGCCTAGTGTGAAATCCAAGTGAAAAGCACACTAAATTCAGATTATAGTCTTTTTAAACTCACCATGGGCAGAAAAAGTTGATGCCATGTTTCGTATCAGCAAGCACTGCCTGGGTAACATAGAGCCTTGCTTTTCTTTTATTGATGTAGTGAGAAGCAATAACCATTTGGGAATGATCAGCAGTCACTTTAGTCCTGTTTGATCAATGCCAGCTGAACTTGGTGCACATCCGCTGCCATGCAGGATGGATCCATGAGTGGCATCACTGGGACCCTCTTCCCCCATGGCTGCATTTGTGCTCCGGACCTTCCCTCGCTCCCTGCTTGCATTACATGTGCGGCCATTTTGTGCCTGGCCCTGGGTCTTGCTGGGGCCAGCCCTGGCTGGGGCACTGTGGGGCTGAGGCCTTGCCGGGGAGGACATTGCCCCTGCCTGCCTTGCCACCCTCCTGGTCCCCCTGGGCCCTGTGGTGCAGCCTTGGCATGGGGCTGTGTGGAGACATCGCATATTTCCAGTATTAGCCTATATTTCTGTAATGTCTTAGAAAGGCTCTATACACATCTCTTTTTTCCCCTTGGTAAAGGCCAGCACTTTATCAGTCTAACACTTTCTGGAAGGCTGGACTAAAAAATACCAAATGTATCTATCATCTCTTGAATTAAGTGGTTTTACATGCTGACGACAATCCATTGAAATCTTTGATTTCCCCAGGCCGATCAAGCAATACAGCCAAGCTGTGGCCACAGCTCTTGGGATGAAGTGTTGGCTGGACCGAAATAGCTGAGTCTTCCCCCACCCTGTCCTGGTGCAACAGAAGGAGGAAGACAGAGCCTGCGTCATTTTGGAAGTAAGGCTGTGCAAGATAAACAGGGTGATACCTGTTCCAGACCACAAATGCACTGAGGAAAATGCTGGCAAGGGATTCCTTAAGCCTCTGTTTATACTGTGCAGGAGAGAAATCTGAATTATCATGGAGGACTTCAATTTCAATAGCATATGCTGGAGGCTTTGTGCTGCCTTGAAATAAATTTAAAAAAATTTCAAAAATCTAAATAAGGACATTTTTTAGACTCAGTAAGAACTGCATTTAGCTTGCAGGAGCTTTGTGTTATACCTAATCTTGAAAGATAACATAAAATTTACCACAGAACTAAAAATTAGCAGTTGCTTCTTTATGAGTGACACCATTTGCTCATTATGTTTCTCATCCACAAACAGGATAACATGAAAACAAGTATACCTGGTGCCTTAAAATGATTCATTTTGCAATCCAGAAAACAATTAGGAACAAATTCAGCTGGGAGAAACAGTTTATATGGGAGGAAGATGAAAGCTGGGACCTGTTTAAGAACATTTTACCAGAGACTAAAAAAACACATTAACAAGGAGAAAAAAGGATTACTTGCCCGAATAGTCACACTGGCTTACTGAAGTAAAAATAGCTATAAAATATAATAATCTACAGCAGGGAACAAAGGGGAATGGACTGCAATTAATATACATTTGATGATTAGGGGAAAAAAAAGAAGGAGGAAAAATCAGTATTATGCAAAGGACAGTAACAACTTTCTAATCATGGCAAGCTGAAGAGGAATCTCAGCAATGACATTGGTCCTTTGCTGGACAGAAATGATAGAAATGCCAATAAAGGTGCAGGAAAGCTAAACACGTTCAATAAACAGATTGGTTCTGTCTTTGGGGGTGAGAAGAAGCTCCTCTGAAGTTTACCCTTTCACATCACATATGTCTGTCTGCCAAATGCACTTCTTTATTGTAGTTTGGTGCTGGTGCATTTGGATTCTCAGGTGTTGTTTTGATGGTCAGCATTTCCTTTTCTATTTTCCTATACAGTGTTTCCTTAGATTGAGCTTTTCTTCTCTGTGTTGCCATTTGATAAGTGAACCTGAAATGACACTACAGAGAAGTCATGTTGTTGGCATTCTTATGAGATGCCTGAAATCCATCCATCATTGTCCTCGACCCACCCCTGCCATGATACATAGGTGTAGTTTATTTAGCATCTTCAAAGTTTTAATTCATGCTCAGCTAAGATAAATAATTTCTTTACTGTCAGAGGCTTGGAAGTGTAGTAAACAGCAGCCATATCAGCACTTTTGTATAAAAAGCTGGCTTAGGAAGTTTTGAACCACCAACATTGATTTTCAATTAATCTTAGACTATCAGAGAAATACTAGAGCAGTGGAAGAAAGCTAAAACTCTGTCAGTTTTTGTAAAAGGTAAATAGGATGACCAAGGTCTGCAGCGGCCTATCAGCCCTTCATCAATCCCAAACAAAAAAACAGAGAGCTTGCTATCAGATTTCACGCCAGAAAGCTATTGTTAATCTTGCCCAAACAAGCTTCACTGATGACAGGGATTTCCTGAACAGGACCACAGAAAAATCATAATGGATTTCATTGCAGCAAAAAACATCCTGGAACTTGGACCAATTTGAAAAAAGGGAGAAAACAACCATCAGACATTTAACAATAATTTAAAAAACCCTCATGTAGTCTTATCCTTACCAATTGCTTTGTGTTCCCCCCTGCAGCATTACCGTGCCCTTTTCATTTAGATTTAAGTAGACTAAAACAATAAGAAGTTTTACTGAGTAATTACATAGCAAAAAAATCCCATTTGTTGTATTAGGATGTCTCCTAGAACACTATGCTTTTATTTTTAAAGAAATTCTATACTTGCTGGATCCTTTGTACACCTTTGGTTTGCCTTTTTTTTTCAGATGAACAAGTAAAATTTAAAAAATGCATGGAACAAAACATGCTGGTTTTTATTCAACCTCAGTTCTTCATGAAGTCCAAAGCTTTTAGGTGTAGGGGGGGAAAAGGGCATTTTGCTTGTTTTTGCTCAGATTGCTTTTATGTATTTTATGTATATTTCATATACAACTAAGAAGCTACAAAAATATCAAAGTAATGAAGACAAACAAAAATGGTAAACTTTCAAAAAGTATTTTTTAAGGGAATATTTTGGTGTATAATGTCATTATTTGGTGAGGGTTTTTTAGGAAAAGGTGAAACAATCACTGTTTCTGGAAAGGAAGCTTCAGAACAACAAATACTTTATGGGGTGTTACTCATAGTTATAAAAAGATTTTCCAACATATATCTATATTAAGACAGACCATAACACAGTTAACTAACATATAAGATGAGTTCTCTTTTGGCTTCCCGTGTTTTAGTACACAGAACATCATTTTCTTTTCCAGCTGAAATCATCTGGCTCCTACTTAACAGTCGTTCAAAAAGGTGACTCTCGATATGTTCAAAGGCTGTGTTTAGGAAGCAGTATTTGCCCATAAGAGTCACAGACCACTAAGCAGATTTACAACATTGTACATAAGTTATCCTCGCTAATCTTTGCTTAAGAGTAAGTTGAGTCTGATACCGCAGCTAAGCAGCTTTCAGTATTGTATTGAGTTACGCTTCATTGCTCATAGTGGTATTTTTTTCTGCTAAATGATCAATCTCAATTTAGGTATTGGGGGGAAAAGAAAGACGAAAGAGGATGGAGAGAAGGCAGCCCTGGTCTTTACTCGATACTCTGTAAAGCACAACAATTTCCTGACACACCAACAGTTCCTGTGCTGAACTGGGCTGCAGAGAAGTTCAAGAGCCTGGCACAAGAAGAACTTGATTAAGCATGTACTTCGGAGAAAAATTACTCTTGCAGATAATAGCACAATAGATTTATAATTTCTACACTTCAAAGTGTCTAGAAGACTGTCCCATAACTGTGAAAGTCACTGAAAATTTAGATTATTTATAAGCAAACATTTTATCTTATTTCTTTAATTATCCTTCAAAACTTCTCTCTTACAGAAAGGAAACACAAAGCATCAAATTTTACTTTACTGTCACTAAGTATGCATGATCTGTAGAAACAGGAAAAATTTGCAGCACTGATTGTTCTATAAATTGAATTACAGTCGGCCTCTCTGTCAGGTGAAGAAGCTCAGACTGCTACTCTTAGCAAGATATTAAAAAAAAGGAAACAGTCTTATTTTTTCATGTTGTCGTTTAACCCCAGCCAGCAACTAAACACCGCACAGCCACTCACTCACTCCCCCCCCCACCCAGTGGGATGGGGGAGAAAATCAGGAAAAGAAGTAAAACTTGTGGGTTGACATAAGAATGGTTTAATAGAACAGAAAAGAAGAAAGTAATAATGATAATGATAACACTAATAAAATGACAACAGTAATAATAAAAGGATTGGAATGTACAAATGGTGGTGCACAGTGCAGTTGCTCACCACCCGCCGATCGATACCCAGTTAGTCCCCCAGTGGCAATCCCCACCCCCACCTACCCAGTTATTTCCTGAATGTGACGTCCCATGGTATGGAATACCCCTTTGGCCAGTTTGGGTCAGCTGGCCTGGCTGTGTCCCGTCCCAGTTTCTTGTGCCCCTCCAGTCTTCTCGCTGGCTGGGCATGGGAAGCTGAAAAATTCTTGACTTTAGTCTAAGCTTTACTTAACAGTAACTGAAAACATCAGAGTGTTATCAACAATCTTCTCATACTGAACTCAAAACATAGCACCATACCAGATACTAGGAAGACAATTTACTCTCTCCCAGCTGAAACCAGGACATTTCATTTTTAAAAGAATCGTGTGCTTTAAAGAAGAAAATAAAATAAACTAAATAACCTCCCTTCCCATCACTGCTCAGGCAAAAGACAGAGGATGTAGAAGAACCCTTCACACCTGGGGCAAACCTGAGCTCTGTCAGCCCAGTGAAGATGGAACTCTCAAAGCAGAAAGTCCTCCCCAGTAACTCCCTATCTCCAGGGATGAGCTGCACAGATCTAGGACCAGCTAGCAGAAGCACACTTGGTGTTTTGGAGTCCATGCTATCACACAGGGAAAGAACAGCTTGCTCTAAATAATCTATGGCACCACACTTTCAGATCTATATGTATCATGTTCAGCCCTGGACTACACCTGGAAGACTGTAGAGAGCATGGGAAGCCGATGCACTGCTTTCCCTCCATGTGGTACTACCTAAACACTTAGCCTTGCCAAATGTTTATAAGAATCTCAGTCCCATATCTCTGCCTGATGTGAAAAAGAGTCATGCCATTCCTTCCAACATGCCTTGATTGACTATTCTGAGCAAACACCAAGAGGAAAAGTCTTAGTAATGCCAGTACTACAGGACAAATCCTGAAGCCACCATACCAGAGATCTTTATAGAAATATCTTTTTTTTGTGATTATATACCACTGGAAATTTACTCTGCACAGTACAACCCCCATGCAGTCAGTTGCATATGTATGTGCATCCCGACAGTCGGTGGTGGATCTGCCAAAGTCCTGTCCCACCAGCTAGCGTTTGACACACTGTGAAAAGAGACCTTGAAACCAGAGCTGCTGTGCAGCTCAGCTTGCTGATAACTGATCTATATGAGATAGCATGACAAAATATGAACAATAGTGCTTGACATCCTACATGTTATCACACTCCAGAACTGTTTGGAGGGTGGAACAGAATGACATAAAAAGAAATTATGTGGAGCATACTTTTCTTTCCACGCTATGCAAGTGACATTGTTTTGGCAGCTCAGTCTGACACAGTAAGTACAGTATCCTATATATTTTGTAATTTGAAGAGATACACTAATCTGATGGAGAAAAGTATTGACTTTCTTTTATTTCAGTTGCATATATTTAAATGCAAAGTACACATAATTTAGATGTCTTTGCTTATAAATAATCTCATAGACTAAACCCCAGACTATCACACTTGTTTCTTTCAACAAGGTAGAAGACTTCATTCCCTCCACCTGAATTTTCTCAGCAGATTTAAAATAAACATGTATTAAAGCAAGGATATGTATAATTATGGTTTTTCATAAAAGCAACACTTGATAAACAGAGCTGTTTCCATATCAACAACTGATAGCACTTTGCAACCTCTCAGAGAAACAAGTGGCTAAAGCACAGACATTGCAAAGTCTCATTTGCCAGTGATCAATAATCCTGGGATATGGCTTATGCACAGAAGAAGCTTTGCTTCCCTCTCTGTAATGAGCCTGCCTAGTCTAACAATTAGACCCCAGAAAACAGCAAACGGGAAACAGAAAACAGCCTTCCTTTTCCTAGGGGAAAAAAGTTTAGCTTTCTTTGTCAGGCTTACATTCTTTCTCCCCCCGCCCCTATATTTCTCAGGTTTTAATTGTTTGGGATTTGTTTTGCTTTTTTTCCCCTACTTCTTTTCCAGTTCCAACCTCAGTCTGAGAAAAATCTAGAATTCCACCCAAATGGCCATTTTCCTATTTAAACACACTCAGGATTGCCTTTCTCACAACTTTTTGTTTCATGTATTCCCTCTCTGTTTTCACAAGAAGTCCCTATTGCCCTTTGCACTTTGTAGGAAACAAATATTTTAACATGAAGAACACCATGAGGGCTTCTTCTCAGGTGATGCCATCAACATATAGACCGTGTGCCACTCTTGACTGGGCTATGATTGCGTTCGTTTTCAGCAGAAACAACAGCCATTTATCTCCTTGCCATGCATCTGCCTTTTTACCTATGCAATCTTACATCCAAACAACATACTAACTACACTGCAATGAATAAGCTGTGTACACACTAACTCAGAAAGTCATTTGGTAAAATTAACATTTAGAAGCAGGCACCAGTAGTTATTTCACACATTATTAACTTATATTACAATTCAAATAAGCTTACAGCTGGCAAAAAAAGTCTCTTCTGTAAAGTGATCTCAAACATAATAGGCTTAATCAGAGATAAATTAAATTAGTCAGTCATGCATACTACAGCATATTAGCACTGAGTAGTTATTAAATACGTTTTCTGTTATCAGTTGTGCAGGCAATATTGTAGGCAAACAAAGTGCATGAGAAACCAGTAAATAAACTTTGTGTTTGGGAGGCTACATGTTTGACATTTCCTGGGTTTTATCAAAACGTTACACGATCTTTACTATTATGACTGGCACCAGGTTATGTCCCCATAAATGATTCAACTTCACTCCCAGGCAATTAGCCAAGAGCAGAGCAGACAGAACTAATGAATACCTAGACAGCAGATGTTCAGTGTGGTTTTGTGTTTTGGAGGGGATTTCTTCCATGGCAATATTCAGAAACAAAAAAAGCATGCACAGATGAGTCATAGCTGGTACACAATTGATAAAGTGGAGACAGGCAACATTTCTATTTGTTATAAAATTAATCTTTGTGTTTAGGGCTCTTCAAAATTTATTCTCCCCTTTGCTTTCACTACTACAGTTTTAAAAGGTCTTGTAACTGTGTGCAAATATTGAAAAGCATTGCTTTCACCTTGCTATCATGACTTCCTTTTGTATTGTTAGAGCAGCCAACAATATCACCTTCATCTTCAGCTAAAAATTTGTGTGAAAAAAGATACAACACAAAAACACTCACACTCACTTTACAAGAGGAATCATTACTTTCATGGTAGGATCCTAAAACCATACCTTGTCCTTTCATCCATCTTTCAGAAACCTATCAGTACAGTACCTGAAAACATCATAACTTGCTGAGCCTGACCCAGAAGACTTGGGAGCACATCTGACATTCTCTTACACTCTGCACATTTAAAACTCAATGTAAGGTGACAAGAACATTAAGCTGCCCACAGAGCAAAATGTGAAACTAATCAGTATCTGTTCTGAGCCACAGGTACAATAATTGGAAAATTAAAGTGCCTGTGAACTGCTAAGGCTGGCTGCATCAAAAAGCAACACCTTGAAATGATTAATGAAGACAAATGTATGCAACTATTTCTATCGACAACAACTTCAGACAATTGCAGACTAAAAGAATAACACTATAGTTCTCATTTATTTTCTCTAAAGCTCGCCCCTTCCAAGAATCTCCTGTTAGGACACCTGTAAGCACTCACTGGTTAAAAAGAGTTTTAACTGGAAGCTCCTTTAACTCAGAGATGTGGAAAACACAGGTCCTTTGCTGCACCTACTGTAACCATTGCCTGTGCCAATGGCGGTATGGAGGACATTGGTCATGACAGAGGTGTTCAGCATCAGGCCTGTCACCTGAAAACATTAAGGTGACCTGTAAAAGTAAAATGACTCAACTAATATGTGATGGCAGTGCCCAGCGGACCTCTTAAGAAAGTCATTCATGGCAATATCCTTTCAAAATCTACCTTTCTTCTTTAGTGCTCCCCCCACATCTATCAATGACATGGCCAGTTCACTCCAACAGGCTGTCCTAACGTGCACCTTCACAGAAAGGGCTACTGCAGCTACTGCAGTGGCTCTGAACCGCACAAGGTGGATGCTCTAATTCTTAGGCATGAGAGAGGCAGTGGGACTAAATAAACTCTCTTAAAAAGTAAACAGTAGATACATACACACACATATCTATACAGATAAAAATCAATGTGATTTTTTCCAGATTGCCCTCCTCCCCTTTGAAGTACTGATTAAAAAAAATAATAATTCTTTCAGCACTCTGGGGCATCAGAATTGACTCCCAAGCAGAAAAGATTAAACAATGTCTATTTTTAAAGGAAACTTATTGAATCTTACTGAGAGAATCCTGACTCCCAAGGCAAGCAGGATTTTCACAGTATCTCTTAGGTCAAAGCATGTGACAAGCTTGGGAGTCACATTGGAAAGAAAATTAGCACTACAGGCAAGGACAATCAGTTGGGTTTGGAGAAGAAGAAAAGTTTCAGCACTTTCAGGGCAATCTAAAATACAAATGACCAGTCCTGTATTCAGAGTATGTTATGACTATGCAATTATACATATATTTGGAAGCTAGGAAATTCAACTAACCGCTGTGCCTTTATCGGGCATGAACATTTGCAGTTGTACTACCCATGGAGCTGTGTCCACTCTACAGTCTCCCCCCACACACTTCCCATGGCCTTTTCTTAGCAAGGTTGTGCTCAGTCTGTTTCAGCCAAGTCCTCCTCAGGTGAGGCTTTTAACAAAAGCAGTAAGAATGTTTTGCAGCAGACAAGCAGAATTTCCTCATGTTTGTTTATTTCTATTTCCATTAGAAGTGTTTTGGATGAAAACAGACTTGTGATGATGCAGCTGTCCGAAGGCAGGATGTTCTCATGCGTTACATTTTCTGTCCTTTTCAGTTACCCGCAATGGAAAAATACAAAGGATTATTAAAAAATCATACACATATTTAAAATACAGTTGGGAAAAACAGACTGTGACAAAGAACAGTCTCTGTGCAGATACAGGTCTACATTATGATTCTGGCCAGTAAAGGTAGCAGAGGCAGGAAGTTTAATTTAACATCTAAAATATAGGAAATCTGGGTTTATTCTGTAGCTCTACAAGAATTTCTTGCATGACCTTGGACAATCTCTGAGGTAAACCAGACAAACCTCCTTGTGATTTTGGCTACCATCACATATGAGGGGAAAACTTGAGCCACTGTGAGAAACTTTGCACAGGATTTCCAAGGATGCTGAGAACTGAGTTTAGAGGATTTGGTGGACTAAAAACTGACTGAATGGCTGGGCCTAGAGGGCTGGGATCAGTGGCACAAAGTCCTCTGCCCAGTACAGAAAGTGAAAGCTGTGATCAGAAAGCAGTGAGGAGATATCCCTCATGCATTTTGTGCAGACATTTACACAACATAATATATATGTAAAAAGCAAAGCCCAAGATTGAGTCAGCTGGGGAAAAAAAGGAGAAAACTATGCAACAGAAGAGGGGTAAAAACCAAAAATGAGGATGTAGTGAAGGTAGGTGTGGAGGGAACAAGAAGAAAAGAGCACACTCAGAGTTAAAACATGCACTCTGACATCTCTTCTGCTTAAAGAAAAACATAAAGTAATGAAAGACTGGTTGGCTTTTTTTAGTTTCCTTTCTAGAGCATTCACATACCAAAGAGTTAGGTATTCTGAGGTGAAATTTCATAAGGTCTGTCAAATGCACTAGATTCACAAAATCACAATGTACAAAGTTTAAACTACAGGCTGATCATTTTCAAAGCTCTGTAAGGAAGGGCACAGACACAACCTCCCAGGCATCACTGCTACATGGTTCCCATTAAGCAGCACATGAATAAAAACCTAACCATAGAGAAGGAAAACTTTGTCCCTCAAAATTCATCCTGAAGATCACATGCCATCATCACTACAGCTCTAATGTCCTACCTGCTCTAATGTCCTCCTCAGAGTTGAATAACAAGTAGTAGATTAAAAAGCTCTGAATGTGTACTTGATATCCTCCTCTTCCATTATTCTGCTCCACTCCCTCTGCTCTCTTCCCATCCTTAGTCATAGGCTAAGACTTACAGGAAGAGATTCTTCTCCCACACAGATATTGCAAACCCGATGGTCTGATTTCCATTATTCGGTTTGATTCCTGTCACCTCTCTCCATCCATCCTCACTGAAATATAAAATTTGTTAATATCCATTCCCCAAATATAACTCCCTCATTATTCACAAGCATATTACTGACTTCATTTCTGTTTCTCCTATCCTAGCTAAAACCTCTTTTAAAGACTATCCACACTTCGTACTCCTTAAATTTTTTCTTTACCCTAGAGGAGCATTTCTTGTTATTAGCTATGATATGTATTTCAAAATCACCTGAAATACTCCTCAAAACCTCACGTTCCACATTTCCTATTTTATGTATGACATGCCTCTCCTCTTAGATTCAAGAATTAAAGAGTACCCCAGGGTTCTGACAAGAAGCATTCAGTGAAATACTGTATGAACACTGACGGATAAAAAATCCACTCTATAAACAGAACCTGGACAGTTCATCAAAACTGTAACAATCATACATTCTCTTAGTAAAACCTGTATGCATAGGGCAGTTTACTTACTGTTTATGCTGTCTGCTTCCAATGACTCTATCTTATTTTCACTATCAATAAAAAATATGGATTTGGAGAGGCATAAAGTGAGTTTAATGAGGAATTTTTAAAACTCTCATAAAATGATGGATCTACTAGGCAAATACATTGATTTTGAATGCTGTGAAATAGTGAACATCACTACAATGCCCATGAACATGTAGGTAGGCAAAGACAATGCCAGCAAGTTTCCCCTAACAAGTCCTGTTTTTTACTGGTTTCAGAATTTGGCCCAGAGACTCTCACTGTAGACTACATTTGGCAAAGAACACTTCAGCGTGGGAGTATTTTCTTGCCACAAATAAATTTTAAAACAAATTAAATCTGGGTCATTTTTATGTGGTTAACAGTGCAAAGGACATTTTCTATGCTTGTTAGTGGTCTTCAAAAAAAGGGCTTTGATTTTTAAAAATATGAAACTTGGCAAGTGATAAATCCATAGAAATGCACAGTCAAATCACTTGGGGTATTCTAAAGGCAAACTCAGTTAAAAATGAACAGTTTGACTTCACCACCTTCTATTTTTTTTTAAGCAGTATTTACAGCTCTTTTTATATGTGAGGCTTTCCAAAGTTATCCCATTCTCCAAAAGAGATTAAAGCATGTTTTAGCACACAATTCTGTAGCAATGCAGAGGTTGCAAAGGTGCATTGGAGTGATGACACCGGAGAAAAATGACCCTCAACACCTCAGCCCATTGCTTTGCTAATCTGCATTGACAAACCCAGCTTCAACACATTTTTAGTACTAAGAAAGGGACACTTTAATGTCTATGTTTAGGCTCACCCTTGCTGTCCACCAGTGGCCTCAGATGAATTGTCTCATATTAAATGCAAAAAAAATGGTGAGAGGATTCATTCCCAGGTCTGAGTAATCAGACTGGGATCTGAAAATGAGATGGACATTTCTCTACATGCATCTTTAGTAGTAACAAAGGACTGGCAAACAAAATCAGGCCAGTATTTTTACTTCTGCTACCCTGCTGATTTCAAAACCTGTAGTCTCTTTGACAGCTCTGCAGTCTCTGTCTTCAGGACATTTGCATAGGTGACAATGATTTAAATGTAATAAACAACTTCGTCGGTATTGCAGGAAAGGAAAAAGAATCCAGTTTCCTCTCCCATTGTTGCACTCCTCGTACCCACTCAGTAAGAAAAAAAAAAAGCCTAAATTTACTGTAGACGCTTAAGCGGAGTGGATGTGACACTAAAGAAACAGGGAAAGGACTTTGCAGGGAGGATCCCCGACATAGGTTCGGGCCTGAGAAGGCGGAGGAAGAAATGCAGCCGACCCAATATGAGTGATA